>CAKAEH010001714.1:0-189076 GCA_916381525.1 Cercopithifilaria johnstoni | reverse complement strand
CTTTATTAATTAATTAATTTTATTCACTGTATTCGACAAAGAGAAACTTTATACTTTAGTAAGTGAAGTTCTATCATACATTATGGACAAATAATATTATTAATAATGAAAATGCCTGATAATAAGATAATGATGATAGGCTATATATGACTATATATATATAGTCATCTGGCAAATGAGTGGTAAAGCATTAAATCTCGAGGTAACATACCTTTGGTAATTTAAGTCACAATAATTGTGCTTCCAACTGTAAGATAATTAAAAGTTTCTGAATCATTCATAAATTTTGATGATAGGAAGGCGTAAAAAAAAAGTTTTGTGAAATACATTCATTTAAAATCATAAAATATTTTAATTACCGTTTCAGTTACAGTTTTCTGAAAAAAGGAATGTGAAAAGTGTTTACAAAATGCTGTTGGAAGCAGTCAAACGTTATGAAGGCTTTTGAAATTGCATTAAAGAATAATAATTGTCCACTATGAGGAAGTCGATTAATAAGTACCGATAATGCAAAAAGGTTAAATTGATTGTTTTAATGCTCGGAACTTAGAATGGATAAGAGTATCTTTGATACTCAAAAAAATGCTTGAGAGAATAAACCATTTCACATATTTTAAAAGAAGATAAAAATGGATTAGAATTAATTTTTCTCATTAAAATTTTCTTTTTACAGCTAATGGATATGGGAGAAAACTTCCAATCTTTTTCCAGTTGTATTCAAATAAATAATACAAAAATGAGTTTTTATGAGAAGTTATAGAAAAGAAAGAGCAGATAAGACTGGCAATAACGAATTATTCATCATATCGACTAATAATTTATGTATTTGCTGGATTGCATTAAATTCATACCTTTAGAAGATGACCAAATATAGACATCGGTTGAATTGTAAACTGAAAGAAATCTTGTAAATTTCTATAGAGAAGTCAATTTTTCAGTGATTAAAAGTCACTTCATTTACAACAACACACCTAAACTGTTATTTTCAATTCAATAATAACAAAGATATTATGAACAGCTAGCGATCATATGATCGGAGTAACGTCAAACACTTATTTTATCGTAAATCTCACTTCTACTTTTAAAATAATTATCACTTCTTTAAATAATCGTTAACAATTGAGAAACAAATTTTTTTTCTTACGAAGAATTTTTACAATATGAATATGTGTGTATCAAAAACGTTGTTGAATTGAAATTAAGAAATGGTTCAGGGGAAAATTTAGCCTAAACATGTTGTGATATGAAAGTTAGTTGTGATTTATATTTTTTGGCAATGGAAGACAGTGAAAGAAGAAGAGAGATTTGAGTATAAAATTCTGTCATTTTGAAAATAGTTAATTACATGAAAGATAATAAGGATTTATGATAAAACTGATTTTTCTCTCCAAAAAACTCTTTCAAAAATATCATTTTGTTCAACATAATCACTTCTAGTGAAATCAAACTTTTTCCGTTTCATCATAAATTTACGACATTTGAATTTGTTAAAAAAAGGAATGAAAATATGATCCGTAGGGAGAGACCAATATGTATGCAGTAAAACAGGCATTCGTAATCTAACTGAACTGTATCTGCAGAGCCTTAAAATTTATGATGGAAGTACGCAGAAAAAGGAAGTTATCTCATTTTGATACATAAATATCCAAAAAATCTCGAGCAAAATGCGAAACTTCAGATGGAGAGAGCAACTTTCTGAGTTTAAATTGATCTGTAGTAGAATTCCTATCTGAACGAATGGATGTCTTAGTGATTAAGCCTTATTTCTAATGTTTATTTTCAGTTATCTTTTCTTTCTATAATGTTTTTCTCTTATTGGAGGATAAAGTATCGCTTGAAATGTGAAATGAATCATAAATTTCATAAGCAACCAAAAACCATTGTATTTATTAAGACATATTACGAACATTTTTAAACAATAAATGAACGCATAATGAACAATAAACGTAATTGGCAGTTTTAATTTTTTTTTTTAATTTCGTGAATTTTTTCAAAATTTAAGGTTTATCTCACTTCTTTTCCAGTCACGTGATAAATCGACCAGATCAAAGTTTGAATTTGTGTATTAAAATTTTAAGTGACATTTCGATATTTACTCAAAATTGATGTTAAATTGATTTATATACGCAAGAAATAATGTATTTTGGTTATAAGACCATTTTTTTCTCAATCGAAAAGCTTTTAGTTTCTTGAAATTTAAAAAAAAAGTAAATAGCACATTGAATTTAATGGTTTTTAAAACATAAAATGAATAACAAAAAGTTAAATTGTTAAAAGCCTGAAATTTCTAGAAATTCTAAAAAGTCAAAGAGAATTGGAAAGAAATCAGGAATAAAATTCGGTTGAAATTTGATATGCGTTAACCGGAAATATTCCAATTCAACTTAAATCCTTGATATTATTCAGGAAAACATTGCTTGAAAGAGTTAAAAAGACTTCACAAAACATTGCCAATATATGGAAAACCTGCTGGAATTCTAAAATTGAAATAATCTCTCAAAATCCGACTTGTCCGCAAGTTAATATACAATCAGTTAAAGAATGAAAATTGTTCAGATTACCACCACAACCTGTATATTCGAATGATACGCATTGATTCTGCAATAGAATATTCAGTTATAAATAACCAAAGTAATTACTTTAATTACAGTAATAGATCAATATAGATCATAACTTCTTTTTCTTTTTAAAAATAATGAAATATTTATTTGGCTTTACATAATATTTATTTCACCTATTCTTTATTCAACAAAGTTGTCGCAAAACTCGAAATAATTTATAATAAATACGTTTAAATAATAAAAATAAAAATAATTGCAGAAATATTTCACATTCAAGTGATTCATCGTATAAATTATAATTTGATAAATATGACAATGTCTAATGCGATGAATCATTTCGCTAATTTCTCATACCTTTTTTAATTCCTATACTTATCTTTATTGGTCAAATTAAAGGAAACTAATTCTCATGTAAATGTCTCAAGTTTGGTAACCAATCATATTTCATTGCTGCCATGTTATCAGATCTTCTTTTACATAGCTTTACATACCAATCCTTGTATCCAATAGGATTTTGTAGAATATTTATTGTAAACCGCTGCTATCCTTATATTTATATATGTAGTGATCACTCATAATCTCGTAATGTTCAGGCCTTAATATTTACCGCTCCTCTATAACTCCTTCAACAAAATGAAGTTTCTCTACATCAAAACCAGTTTTTTACGAAAAATTTTTGTTCCCGAGATGGTATGCCAGAAACTTTGATTAAAGCAGCCGAAGTACCAAAAATCCGAAAACTTCTCAATAGAATAAACGAATCAATCTCACCCAACCGGTTGACAAACATTGATTTCCACTTTACTAAGATCCGATTAGATTGCATCGAATTGATTTTTAGCTTCTCTCAAAAGCATTCTTTTATTTTAAACATTAAATTCCAATAGTTCGTTAAATTTTTTCTTTACATCATTGTTTCATATTGGGCTTTTTTTAGCTTATTACGTGATAGTCTTAATTGTTTTTTGTTGAGTAATAATTTTAGTTTTTGTTCGTTACGTTTGTTTCCCTTTTGTCATCTGAGGTATGTAGGAATGGAGCAGTTTTACAAAATTCAATAAGCTTGTTGCCTCAGAATCATGAGATGGGAGGATAGTTTTGGATTTATTATAGTATTATGATAAAATAAATAAACCTGTTGCCGATCGAAGGCATAACGTGTTTGATGTCCACTACAGGCTCCTCTGTCTATGGACAACAAGCATAGTTGCTCTGAAAAACATAAAAAATTCAATGAAAGCATTAGAACTAATACATAGATTAATAAAAAAAATTATAATTGAATCGTTTCTAATTACTGTTTGCTTTGTTTCCAGTCTTTCATCACTCCTTATTAGTTCTTGACACATATATGTATCTACTAACATTTGTTAGCTTGTTAACAATAATACACAAATTTTTCAAAACATACTTAAATCAAAAAGAGTGCATATTCATTCGTTCATCCTTAACGATAGATGTGTGAAACATAATTTAGCTTTTAATTTAAGTTAAAAACTATTAGCATTATCTAAATAAAACTTTTGTAAATGTAGAGGAAGTTGAAATCGAACTGAAACCATTCATTATTATTTGAGGAAAGATTTTAAGACTAATATTCAATTAGCAAATTTCATTGAGTTAAATGAAGTGGAAAAATCTTTTTTAGTTAACGGCTAAGAATTAATTTCTAAATAAACCAAAAAATAAAGAATAAATATGGCTAAAAAATTTTGCATGCATCATGCACAGACATGCAAAGAAGTTTGAGGGGTTAATTTGTTTTGATGTGGCAAAATTCATGATTTTATTTTATGGTCAAAATTTATGATTGACCAAAAATGAATCTCAGAGATAACAAATCTTAATTTAATCATTCCCCCATGAATCTCAGAGATAAATCTTTATTTTTAATCAATAAGAGTCAAGTGACAACAAAAAATGATCACAAATTAAATTGAATAAATGAACGAGTGAAATGATAAATCAACAGTAGGAATTAAAAGCGTACTATATAAAAAATTTTATGGAACTTTAAATTTACCTTACCATTCTAGAAGTAAAACTCATAAAAATGAGAGAGACCGATGTTAACAAACTCTAAAATTTAAAAAATTCTAGAACGATAAGGCAAATTTAAATATGAAATATATCTATTGACTTGAATAAGTTACTTATTAAATGCTAAATTGCACAAATATTAGTTTTTAAAAATTTTTCATACGTTTTTGTTATGAAAAGAGCATTTCAGGAAATAACTGTAAACCTGATTGATACTGGAATGAGGACAATTCATTACCACACGAAACAAGTTTGCGACTACGCAGGATATTCTTTAAGTGATTTTTGAAAAAATATATTAGGAACATTTAAGGATTAAATTCGCTAAGCTATTTGCAATTCTTTTACGTGCCAAAAGCTTAATCTAAAAGAAAATAACACTTTCAAAAAGATGGCACTATTTGTCGTATCCTCCAAAAGTATACCACATGGAATATTCCATAATTCATATTAAATCACTCTTTTTAATTTTAATCACTGGAATTACCACGACCTCACAAGTTTGTTTGAAAAGTTTTTCGATAACAAAATTATTTTCATTACTTTACGAGAAAAGGAGAGCAGAAATTTTGCTCAGTATTCAAGTATTATTGTTACTATTGTATCCACCATTGTCTTTTCATATAAATAAACACCATATGAGCATCACCCAGACTTCCTGAAAAGCAGTTCAAAGAGTTGAAAAGCGATGTCCATTTTTAAGCATTTAAAATAAATTACATCATCAATAACACATAAATCTAATACTCAAATTTCTGTTCCATCAAAATATCTTATCAGAAGTTTGTATTATTTAAAATTAAAAAATATACCTAAAAAGAATTAAAAAATATTGCTGAAGGTGTCATGAAGAATTTCTTTCAAAAGAACAGACCCAAGTAAGTGAGAGATATTCTAGAATATATACTGTTTATGGAAGTTTTCAAAAATTATCATCACTACGAAATATGTTTCAGAAACTGAATAGACCAAAAAACAAATTCAATTCTTTTCAAGTGCCATTTAAAATTTCATTTAGTTAATTGGTAAAATTCGGCGATATTTATACTTAATTCATTAACAAATCGTATTTACAGTCACTGTTATAAAAAATTCAAATTATCATTTACTAAATCTGTTTTCCTGTTAGATAAATAAGCTAGTTAAAATCAATATTTTATCATCCTACTCTTGAAATTATTGTTCTGAATCTCATGCATAACTTCAATTTCAATTTTATATTTTAAGTGACAAATATCAGCCCTATATAATTTGGATAGCAGCAACTTCTATGATTTTTTGCTGTTTGCGATCGAATAAAAATGACCGTACTGAAAGTATTTAGCCTTAACTGGTTGCATTTCTTAGTTTTTCTTTCCCGTCTCGTACTAAATTTCCAATGGATGAATTCGCAAATACTGAAACAAAACCCTATCCGATGAAATAATGACATACCAAATAAATGCGCCAATTTTTTTTGAACTATTCAAACTAATTTCCAATCAAATGCATTTGAAATATTATAAAATGTGTATGTCTATGTAGCCCTGATAAAAAAAACAATTATTTAAAAGAAAAATACATGAGAATTCTTAAATAGCATGCAAGTGCAGCAAGCAATTTGTGAGTACAAGCCTTTTGCGCTAATTAGTTCAGCACTGCACGACAAAAATGAAAGCTAACAGAGAGTGTGATACTGTAGAAAAATCGTCTTAGATCAGTGAAAACGAAATAATTCAATCAAGGAAATATTTTTCAGACTGAAAAATTGTAGCCAAGCACTTCAGAATGATTTTTGTTTTCAGTTCGTAAGCAATTCGTAAGGAAATCATAGTGATTTACTTTTTAAGGAATTAATTATTTCATATACAATAATTATCACATTATCTGGATTACCATTAATATGGTGAATAAAAAGTACTTTGGTAAGTGTAAAAGCCAACCTGGACAAGTTCTTGAGCATTCTGTCTGTGACACGAAATTATTTTGATTGCCTCGCATACCATTGTATTGGAAGGGTAAACATTCACGATCATCACTGCTATAGTACCATCGCGACAGATTCGCATTACCGGAACCTGGTGAAAGTGGCACCGAACATGGATTTGTTGCTAAAAACATTTGCCATTCTCTATCAATTTTACTTACAGTCGATAACATTGGTTCATAGAAACCAAATGCACTGTATCCCTATCAAACTAACACATCTATTGTTTCAATTAACAAAAATGTTCATTGTCTTGCATGGAAATTCTTCATCAAGAAAGTGAAAATGCTACCTCCAGGACAACAAACGGTTGTTTTCGGTGTTGCACCAACATGACACCAGAAATTTACCGGACACACCTCTTTATTGATTGCTGAACAAAAAAGTATTTGTCCTGCAGTGTTTGTTGCTATTTGCCCAATACATGGATTTTCAGGTGGACGACATCGTAGTTGACATGCTATCTGCAAGTACAAAAAATATCAGATCAAATCTTTATTTAATTCTCTCCAAGAAATCGTCTTTTAATAAGAACTTATTCCCTCTAAAAATTATTAAGCGCAAAAGTACAACAAACGTGATTGACATTCAAGCAACTGTGCAATATTTGCTTAAGTATTTTGCAAATTCATTCAAAGTGATGAAAGTAAATTATTTGAAAATAATTTACTTTCATCACTTTTGCATCTGAACCCTTTTTTAGTAACATTTCAATCTTTTTTTCTACAAATATTATAAATGAATACTTAAATTATTTTGCAAATAATTTACTTTCATCACTTTGAATGAATATGCAAAAATAATTCGTCTCATTTTACAGAATATTATTTAACTCAACAATATAAGTGATTGTGCTTGAATACATCGGTAGCATCTGAATCCTTTTTTAGTAACATTTCAATCTTTTTTTCTTCATATATTATCAATGAATACTTGAATGGATACGCAAAAGAAATCGGAATAGACCTTAGATTATGAAATATTCATCTAATTTATCAATTTACTTGATTAAATCAGTAGTATCTGAATCTTTTTTAATAATAACATGTGATATTAATAAATATAATACGCACTATTATAATTTAGCTTCCAATTCTAAAATTACACTTTTATGTAGCAATAAGAATTTTCTTCTTTCAAGAAATAAATTTAGCAAATTTGCTTTATGATTAGCAGTTGTATTTCAATTTCATAGTAATTGTAGAATTAAAAAAGATCTCTTACCTGTGATAAGAAATTATTCTGATTTCCCTTCATACCTTGATATGTAAAAGCTCGACATAATCCTGTCATTGCATCGTAATAGTAACGTTCTAATTTTTCATTTCCTTCGCCTATCATCATCGGCAAATTACACGGATCATTAACTGCTGAAATTGGAAAAATCGTTATTATATAAATAATGTGTCGATTGCACTCCATTCAGATTCTTTGACAATAAATGAAAAATAGTTTACAATTTCAATTGCAGTTCTATTCCTTTCATTAAAAAATTTAATACAATTGTTAAAAGAAATTACCTCCAGGACAGCAAACTGTTGTAAGTGTATTGCTACCAGGATTACACCAATAACCGCTGGGACAACTGTTTATATGTAATGATGATGCAACACAAGTTTGATAAGTACCATTTAAAGTGACAAACGGTTGGCCTGGAAGGTAAAATAGATCTAAACTTTCAGGACTCCATTTTGAAAATTTAATTTTAACTGAGATTGAGATTTAAGTCTAATTTCAGGCAACATTTAAAATCTCCGATCAAGTTAAATTTAAATTTGATTTTATTTATTTGAATCCAATTCAACAGATTTAAGACCAGACCATTAGGACAGGGATTTATTCTGCAGGCGATTTCACAATTCTCTTTGGTTAAAAAATTGTTGGCATTGCCATGCAATCCACTGTATATGAACATTTCACATATGCCTTTCTGCGCATTATAATACCATCGCCGCAATGATGCATTACCAGAACCGCCAGACATTGGCTGATCGCAACGATTTCCTTCTACAGAATAAATTTCAAAGAAATGAGAACTTGAAGAAATTCATATTCTCTTTGAATAGTTTCAAAAAATTTTAAATAAATTTTAAAAAATAGAGAAAGTTTGTTGGATGTCCAAAAATAGCACCAAAAGGACAACAGATCGTAGTTTTCGATGTTGAACCATAATGGCAATAGCTACCAATGGGACATGCTCCTGAACTGGAACAAGTCTGAGGTGGCAGTGATATTGGCCGATTACATGGATTCACGAGAACTGAAATTTGATACAGCAATCACAAAAAACAGATGAAAATTTTCCTGAATCGCCTAAATTTACAATTGTTACAAGAAATGAATAATTCAAGGTCCGCAAACCTTTGCAAGTAGCTGCGCAATCAGCTTCAGTTATGAAATTATTTTGATTCCCTTTTCTGCCATTATACTTGAACATTTTACAGGTTAATGTAGCTATATCGTAATACCAACGGTTTGCAGGTGGTGCAGGTGCTCCTTTAATACCAATTGAAGGTGGCATCTTGCATGCTGCAGGATTAGTTTCCGCACCAGGGCAACATTGATGCTCATTTAATACCAAGCCCAGATGACACCAATAATTTGAACCACAGCTATTTTCACCAAATGTGCAAAGTCGTGGTTTATTAGTGCTCATTTCCAATAACGGAACACCTTGTGGACACACATTTTCATAAGCTGGAAATTAATTACTCTTTGCAGTTGAAAAATGTAGGAGCAATTTTCGATCGACGATAAATTTAAATTTGCAAATTTACAAGTATAGATGGAGACAGTGTCGCATGGTAATACGTCTACAAAGTTCAGTTAACAATATGTCTCCATCTACAAAGTTCAATTAACAATAACACAGAAGAAAATTTAATATAATTCTTCATTTTTGACAAATAAATTAATAAAAGTACCAGAACAAACCAGTTGACACTGTTGTTTACTGACAAAGTTATTCTGATTACCCATCATACCGTGATAAGTAAATGGTAGGCATTGCCTAGTATTCACATCATAGTACCATCGTTGCAAGTTTGCATTACCGGTTCCTTCCGTCATTGATTGCAAACAAACTGCATATCCTTGTGCTGCAAAATTCAATACTTGAAATCCTATGCAGAAATTAATATCTAAGAATTACTGATAAAATGGATACCTCTCCCTGGACAGCATACAGTTGTTTGCGAGACTGCACCAATATGACACCAATAACCATTAGCACATTGGTCATATGAAATGCATGATTGTGGACGTCTGTTTTGTCCCATTTGTGCTTCACCCAAAGCGCATGGATTTAAAAATACTAAAATTGCAAATGCAAATTAAAATTACATTTTTTTTACATTTTTTACATTTTTTCCTAAATTCCGATTACACTGAAAATTTCTATTTTACTTTAATTATTCTTATGATATAAGAAGAGAAAATTGCAGTAACCAGGACAGTATTGCTCGCATTGCTGTTGAGTGAGGAAATTGTTTTGGTTCCCGTGTAAGCCGCCATAAGTAAATGGCGCACATTGATGAATATTACTATTAAAGTACCACCGTTGAAGATTAGCTCCACCATCACCATTTGCAAATGGCAGTTGACATACAATCGATTCATCTACTGCAAAAACATATGCAATAGCTAACTTTATGACAAATAAAATTATACATCTGCAATCGGCATTGCTTTAATGTACAGTTCGCCATGTCAATTCGCTGATAATTAACATGTATATTCCGTTCCAAAATCCGTTAGTGTAAATTCAAAAAGAAAATAGTTTCAAAAAGTAAACTTAATTCTGTATGATATATTTATTTGATAGATCACAGAAAGCTATGTAAATTTTCAAATTGCTTTTCAAAAAAATTACCTCTGTCTGGACAACAAAGTGTTGTGCGCAGTTGAGCTCCAATATGGCACCAAAATGTTGGGCTACATGAATTGAATGACTTGTTACATATTATTACGTGACCACTGTTATCCATTTCCGGAATACCGGATGCACATGGATTTATAAATCCTAAATTTAATATTAAATTAATTAGATAAATCTTTGATACATTCACAAAGTTGTAATCATTAATTTTTTGCATTTGTACAGTGACCCGAATAAGAAACTTTGTAAATAAGGTACAAATACTTCTTATATTAACAAGATTACTTAGCCAAAAAACGAAAATTAGCAACAATTAGTTGCATATGATATTTGCTATAAATATTTAGGTACCAGTTTGATAAGGTCAAAAAATCAACCAGACAGAAGAGTGAGCTATTTGAAACTGGGTCTAATACAAAAGAGGCCAAAAGATTATTTGGGAATAATCTGCATTTATAAAGATTAATATTTCTCAGTGATACTTGATGAAAGGATAGCTATTCATCAATTTCAATATCAAGACGAAAAAAATTATCCTTCTTCAAAATACCAAACATTACCTGGACAAATTTGTTGACATTGCTGTTGTGTTAGAAAATTATTCTGATTACCATACATTCCAGCATAATTGAATGGAACACAATTTTGAACGTCCTGGTCGAAATACCATCGTTTCAGGTTACCATTACCCGAACCAAAAGCTAATGATAATTTGCAAATAGCTGGACCTTCCACTACAAACAATAATATTTTCGAAATTTTTTTATTCACCATTAATTTGGCTGAATTTTCATGAAAACTTGAAATAGACTGATATTAATTGGGTTCTTAAAATCTAAAAGAGTTCTTAGCAGTCTAAAAGAACTTCGAATCGCTGAAAATTTTGCTATCAGAAAAATCACGATACAAGCTCTAGAAATTCATTTAAAGTATTATGTAATTTGTCTTCATTTTGCAAAAAAATTGCAGAAAAAAGTGATAAGATTACCTCTTCCGGGACAACACACTGTTGTTTGTGGTACTGCACCAATGTGACACCAATGTGTTGTTGCGCAATCGTTGTAAACAGTTGAGTTACAACTTAGCGGACGATTATTTATTCCCTGCTGTGGTTTACCTGATACACATGGATTCTCGAATGCTGCAAATTCTGAATGGAATTGATTTAGAGTTCTTTTTAAAATGAAATAAAGAATTTATTTGTATTTCCGTCTTTTTTCTTTTAAAAAGGGTTCTATTTACTTTCTCTTCCTTACAAAGCTTGGACATATTGAAATGCAAAGAGAGATTTTTTAAGTAATGTTTAGAAATGGCCATTTTTTTCTTCTTTCAGTGTTTCTAATTGTTAAGGACAAAAAATATAATTTAAATCAAAATAAAGGTATCACACATTTATTGAGAAGAAATTTGAAGGTACACGAAAAGGCGCATCATTGTTTCACTTTCATTTAATTTATAAGCTTAACTCTTTAAGTGAATTTGTTTCGAATTTTAGAACTAAAAAGGGGTCTAACCATAACAAGTTCTCTCACAAGTCTCTTGGTTTAAAAAGTTATTCTGTGTGCCTTTCAAGCCAGCATAAACGAAAGGCATGCATCGCTGATTTGCAACATTCCAATACCATCGCTGTAACTGATAACTTCCTTGGCCTTGATCTAACTGTTGCTCACATGCATTACCGCCTAAAAATTTAGGAGACATTATTGAATTTAGGAAAGCAAAAAAAGAGTGTATAAGGATATTTAACCAAGATTTGGACAGCAAACAGTTGTTTGTATTTCAGCTCCAATGTGACAATAATGCCCAGCTGGACATATTGATGGTTTAGCTGGTGAGCATCGAATAGTATTTCCTTGAATCTGATATGGTTCACCAGCAGCACATGGATTCACTAAAGAAAATAATTAATTTTTTGAAAAGATTGATATTCTTTACAGAGAACATCATTCTCAAAAAAACATAAATTTCATTTTCATGCAAACTTAAAATTGAAGTTGAAAAATTGACAAAACTAACCAAAACAACCTATTTTACAATCATTTTGATTTAAAAAGTTATTTTCATTGCCCTGTAAACCTCTATAAATGAATGGTTCACAGTGTTCTGAATTGACATTGAAGTACCATCGCTGTAGGAAGGCATTTCCTAAACCTACATTTAACATCTGATGACATCGATCTCCGGATGCTGAAATATGATATTGGAAAACCCAATGATAAATTAAATTTAAATCACTCTTCGAAAAGTCATCAAAGTTAAAATAACGAGGTCGTATCATCTAATAGTGCATCTACTCAGAAATTAATATGTCTAGTATGGCAGTAATCGCCACGATACAGTCAATTGCAATTTCAGATTAGAAATAATCATACTTTTAATTGAATGATTCAATTCCAGACTTATATTGTTTAGATTTAAGCTTAAACTTATTAAAAATTTATAATTTCAGATTGTAAATAGAAATGATATTGATAAAGTTATATTATTAAATTTACGCGATCGACTGCAGCAGACTGTGGTTAACGGAGACAGTCCAATATGACAGAATTGGTTGACACCACAAGCACCGTTACTAAAGCAAGGTATTTGAGGTACGCTACTACCATATGCGCATGGACCCAATACTTCTGTAAAATACAAACTGACTTAGGTAATTAATGAGATGCAGTTAGCACAATAATACGAAGCATTCTAATTTCGATAATAATTAACGACTTAGTTGAAGGAGAGTTTTTTAATGAATAGAATTTTTAGTAATTTTTACTATGAAATATGCAAAAATTTAATAGCATTTTTGCATCTTAAAAACCTGAACATTGTTGCTGGCATTGCTGTAAGGATTTAAAATTATTCCGATTTCCGTTAATACCACGATAGTCGAACTGCTCACATGCTCTGGTATATTTATTGAAATAATATCGGGTTTGTAGGTCATTGCCGTATCCCTGATCCAAATCTTGCTTACACGGGTCAACTGCAACCTGCTGATGAGCATGGAAGATCAAATGCTAACATTGAGGTAGTGATAATCATAAAGTCAAGGGAAATATTTGATGCAAACGAATAAAAAAGTGTAATTTTTGGTTCTTTTAATTGACTAAGTCAATTGTTTGTTTTTTAAACTAAAATTGAAGCTATTTTTTTAGCTACAGGAAACAATTGTTCGGAATATTTTATAAGTAAGCTTTAAGGAAAAAGAAAAGAAACGATAATGGTGAAATATATATATATATTATATTTCAATAAAAAACAAACTATAAAGAATTTTGTGCTGCATTTGATTGAACTATACTATTCAACCATTGGTATTATTACTATGGTAAGTATGTCTTAGAAGGAGAAAATTATTGCTAACAAATTGAGATTTCAAACTTAGCAAAAAATAAGATCAAAAGTTATACAAATGGTTTAATTGAATAATTGAATAGTTCAGAGAAAAACCTTCACACAATTTTTGACAGTTATGAATTGACGGGAAATTATTTCCATTTGCGCAGCAGCCAGACCAATAAAATAATTCGCATCGCATTCGAGCTGAATTATAGTACCATCGTGGTATACGATATGGACCTGTACCTATTTGTTGAGGTTGATTACATGCTCTAGCACCTAAAACAATCATTTTTCTTTATTTTTATGAATAATTATTTATTTTAAAACAAATCCCTCAACATCCAATGAAGTAGGGTTTATCAAATTAATTAATCATTTAAAAAATGCTGCAAAAATAAACCGCGAATTTGACTTGCGGGATTAAATGAAAATGAAAATTGTTGTGGTATTGCAACACTTCGCTCCTTTATCATTTTACATTTTATGCTAATATTGTGGTAAGTTTGAGAATGTTGATTTTGAGCCTGAAAGGAAATGCGCAAAAATTAATAGAAAAATTTTTTTACGTTTTTCAACTATTAAATATTGTGCTATATAGTGCTGATATAAATCTAATTGATAGTAGTTGATAAGAAAATAATGACCAATTGATGGTAATTGTTAAGAAAAAAATAATGAGCTATTGATGATCTTCAGTTCTAATTAATTAATGAGAAAGTTTCAGGGAAAAGCAATTCGTAACTTCTTGTGAAATAAAATTCATTTATATTACTGTATATAAAATTAACATTTTTTTGTACCTTTGGAATATATTTTAAATTTGTATTGTTGAATGATAATTTGCAGCACATAACTATCAAGTTGAAATGACCAATGATTATTGGTGACAGTAACCTTTGTAATGCAATCATTACACTCAATTTCTTCATTTGACTTCAAGCCATGTAAAATTAAAGCGATGAAATTTCCATTTTCTGAAAATAATATGAAGTTTAAGTAAATATTTATTTATGATTATTTAAAGACTGCAAGATTAAAAAACAGAATGGAAAAAACGAACATTGAAAATGCGAATTTTGCAATTTTGATTAACAAATCATTTCACTGATTTTGTTAAATGTCGTAAGACTTTTTGCTGCATGATATGAATGAAAAAAACATCAACATTTAAATATTTGATATAGTTTCAAATTGCCATTAAGTAAGTTAATTAATTCTGTTAAGTGTCAAAGCAAAACTTTAAGAGTTAACATTGGTGAAGTAAATTATTTAAATAAGCAACCAATGAGATAATTAGGACGGCTGAAGAATGTTCGAAAGAAACGAGAAGAAACAGTTAAAAATTAAAAAAACTGGATTTGGCGCAAATTATCGTAGTTATTCTTATCTAACGGTGCTTACAAAATTTGTTGTCTTAGTGAATTTCAATTGAGGATACTTATCTTACCTATTACTTCTCTTTTACCTCTTCATTCGCTTAATACATACCTCATCTCTCTCCGATCCGCAAAATCATCAAATTCAATAGAAGAAAAAACTTGTTTTATTATATATACATATGTGTGTGTGTGTGTGTGTGTGTGTGTGTGTGTGCTTCGAGGAAAAAAACTTGATATCTGTCGATTTTACCATTTCTCATAAATGCAAATAAAAGTCTTAATGAAGCATTCATTTAAATATTGTACTTTAAAATAATGCGAAAATATTTCATTTATATTAATTTCGCTTCTTTATAAAAAAGATATTTCCCTCATTGAATGATTGAAAGTTTCGTTGAGCTTTCTATTCAAAATATTAATCAATTCTTTTTTCGACGGTGGGAAAAGAAAGATATTATTTGATAAATTAATGAATGAAATTAATGAATATATATTATAATTCATTTTCAGATAATGAAAGTTCTAAGTTTAAAAATTGATTTAAGAAGTTTGATATCTGACTTATTTGTTTTTACTGACAAAGAAGAATTCTTCGAAAATTTTTCCCACAAAGAAATTTAGCTAGCAATAAAATTGGAAGCTGAAGTACGAGGCAAAAAAAAGGCACATAAAAATTAATAACTTCTGACTATGGCTATTACTCATTAGAGTTATCACGATTATTACGATCATTTATTTCATTATATATCTCCTACTCGAATGGCGCATATTATCCGATTTCACTAAAGAGTGATCATTTGATGGGCTATCAACTGCAGTTTGATTTGATTTATCAATGCCTTAGAATACAAGTGATTCATACTGTTTGATCTTTACGACCGGAATGTTTCTCAACTTTTCTTATATGAAATTATTTATTCTAATGAAATGTCCAGACCCAGATCATATTTCAATCTATGAGAGTGATTAATTACCTAAATTAAGTATAATAAGATTAAAGGAAGTGAAAATAACACTGAATTTTATGTAGCAACCAAAAATGGAAAAGATATAATTTCCCTTTCTAAATGAAATATAAAGAATGGCAAAAGCGGAAAATTGATCATTCGGAAATTACTCAGTTCTACGAAGTTCCCTACAATGTTGTAAAACTAATAGAAATTGTCAATCGAATCTTTTTGTAATCAAAAATGATTTGATCTGTCTATATGTTTCTTCACTGAAAGCGGTACAAGTAGTACTGCAAATACTAAAAAGCAACTTTCACTGATTATTCATCAGAATCGTCAAAACTTTGCTTTCTTTTTTCAAATTGAAGTATGCTTAATATTCAAAGCGTTTTTCTTTAAGTAAAATTGTACTTAATTTGAATGAAATTACTAATTTTTCTATTTGCTAATTTAATTCAAAAAGTCAAACATTCAATTTTGCTTTATTTTATTTAAAGCTAAGAATTAATTCGATTTGATCGATAAAGTTAATTAGCTTTTAAAAAATATGTCATACGTAATTCAATTTTCTATTGATTTTAAAACAGTTAATATGAAAGTTTAACTGTGATGTTGCAAATGAAATTAACAAATAATCCTATGATTGTAAAAGTACCACAATTACTTTAGTTTAAATCCCAAAGATTTTACCTTCAAAAAAAGCCAATTTTTCAATTTCAATTTATTTTTAACAGAATTTAATTATGGCTTTAATTTATGGTATAAAGAACTTTCTCTTTCTCTTTTTTAGGATATATGATATTTATTGCATTAAATGAGCCTGAAAATGAGCTTTTCATTGAGGTAACAAATGTAACCAACTCTTTCTGAGCAACTGTGATCTCTATGTGTCTCTTTTTTTATATATATATGTGTAGGCGTTGAAATGTTTTAAAATGCTTTACCATCGATAGGCTATTGAAAAAGAGTAGTTGGATAGAATAGAATGATATTTGAAAAGTGATATTACTCTTAACTCATGACAAGTAATGAATGAGAGAGAAACATTTGTAAATATTTTTCTACATTATTTCTATTGCATTTTCCAATTGTATCATTTTCAATTTTCATTTAATTAGTTTAATTTACTGATTAAATTATATTATACACTCTATTATGTGTATTTAGTGATAATATGCATTGTTAGTAATAGAAAAAAATAATCGAATGATTTACCTGTTCTTTACCTATTATATTGTTTATTATTGTTAATAATAAAGTTGGTAAATTAGGAAATTCAAAATATAAACAAAAAAATATTGTTTATACTTTTTTTGCATTCATCAGTTATATTTTATTCTGATAATATCGATTATTTTTTATCACTGAATCTTCAGAATGTGATAGAAATCTCATAATGATCATAATGAGCCAAGCAATAATTCGAATTAAAGATAATTGAAATCTTCTTAGAGAAGAATTATTGTTTCAGATCAATTTATTAATAAATTCTAAACGATAATTAACAAAATTAATAATGTATTCATTCATTCGATACTTTTCTAAAGTATTAATGTAATATCAATAGTATGCAATCTTTTCATTGATATGAAAATTTCTCCTTTCTTTCGAAAATTCCAAAAATAGTTTATATGAACTAATCATTTATTTCAAAAGAAACTATGCATAAAAGAAGGCAATAATATATTCTTATAATTAATATAATATAATTAGAAACTCTCAATACATTCTATATTTCTAAACTTTATATTTTTCACTCAAATTTTCTTAATATTTTTCATCCTTAAATTATTACTGTAAATTTTATATGAAAATAATTTCCACCTTTTCTTCCCTCAAAAAAAGCAAAAAATAAATGCAATTAATTGTAAAATAATATATAAAACTAAACAAGCATATATGATAGCGTGATAAACGTGATAATCTTAATTTTCTAATAATCAATAAAATTTTCAACATTCACATTGTGCATTACAGCGATGCTGGTAAAAAAGTTCAAGGAATTTGTTGAAAGCTGATAGGATGGATATACAGCTAGGTTTTTCATAATAAAGTAAGTGAGATAAGTAAAAGATCGAGATGGAAACAATAAATTACGCTGTGATGCAACAACATCCATCCGCAAGCATATGTATCTATACCTAAAAAAATCTGACAGCTTTTCAAACCACTTCTATTCACTGTTTCATTTGTTTCATATCATAAGCTTCCTCTTTCGTAACAAAAAAGAAATTGGTAATTTTTGAATTTCAATTTTTATTTTCAACAACTCGAAATCATTGTATCAACACTAATAACTAGAACAATTAATTGAAAATCAAATCTTTACTTATTTAAGTACCACGCAGATAGGTTTGCATTCATTTTAACATTACATTTTAACTGTTTGAGGCTCATAGAAAATCATTATAGTATCATTGGTTGATTAAGGCTATTTTCAAATTATTCACATATTGCATGAATTATACTAAATTCAATTTGCAATTGCAAGTTTTTGTTTTAAATAAATTAACACTTTCTAATCTATGATAAGTAAATATGTATGCAATCGCAATCAAGTCGAAAATCTCGTCATATATCATTGATATTTGCGAATATTATTATATTTTCAGATAACTTATCGATAATTGAAAGTGACAATCTTATTTTGTCAGCAATTATTATTCTTAAAAATTTCGAATTCATTCTCTATTTCAACAATTAAAAATGCCGGTGAAGTCTGAACTTACGGATATTAATGTTCCGTGTGTATCATTTCATGAAATGATTTTTTCTGAAATGCAACGATACGGCAATGAAGTAGCATTGGTAATCAAACTTTTTTACTATCACAATTTTTGATAAATTATTAAAAAAGAAAAAAAACAGAAACAATCTATAATAACCATATTTTTTATAGATAAACAATGATACTGATGAAATATTTACATATGAGGATATTCTGATCAAAACGAAATACATTGCAAATTCATTACTTGCAATGGGAATAGAGAAAGGCGAGGTAAGATTTCATCTCTTATGAAATTTTCTTAATGAAATTGATTGGTGAAATTTAATTCAAAATAAACGTATTTCCACTAAAAACAACGAAGATTGTAAAAAGGAAAGATTCTTACAAAAAAAAAGGTATAAAATTATTTTTAATTGTCACCTGTCAAATTTAGAAGTAATATTTGAATAAATTTTTTCATCAAGCTGTTTTCAAGAGATGCTTATCTAATTGACTTAATTACTATGTTGTTTACATCTTTTGTTTAATTGAGTTTATAAATTAATTAAAAATATGCGATAGTAAACACATTTGCTTCCACACAATTCACTACTTTTATATTATTAAAAAATAAATTTTGCTTTTCCTTTTTAAATAAAATGAATTTGAAAGCTGAAGTTTATTTACTTTTCATATTTTAGCCAATAATTCTATGCGTACCAAATTGTCCAGAATTCGTATGGCTATTTCTTGGAATATCGCTTGCTGGTGGAATTGTATGTCCACTACATCCAAGTTTTTCAAAAGGTCCAGTTGATAGCTTGCTTTTTTGGAACTTTCTGTTTTTCCAAAAACAATTAAACAGTTTTTATATATAGTTAAAGGGATGGTGTAGAAATAAATTAATTATAACTTTGAATTTTTTGTCTTATATTTTAATAAATCTTCGAATAAATTTCGCTATATTATATATCATTTTATTGATCATTTTTCTTTTATGATTTGAACAGATAGTAGGCGAAAGAAAAATTCGCCGAGAACCATAAAGGAATGATGAAAACTCATACATTTAACTTAGAAGGAGAGAAGAGGAAAGTTTTAAAGATGAAAATTCCACTATTGTAGTGATCGGTTGCCAGAAATTAACAATGACCAACTGGAAGTAATGATTAGGGTTGACCCTAACTTTTCAATTTATAGATGAAATGCGTTGGCAAATAATGGATTCAACATCGAGATTCGCTTTTGTTGTACCGAATGCATTGGATAATGTATCGGCGATATTTAACGAATTGAATATCGATCATAGGGTATATAAAACTGTTTCAAAAGAAATTATGATAGATATAATAGTAACTAAGCATATATTGAATGATTTTGGAAATTTTTAGCATATATCCTTTGCAATAAATTTAAAGTAATTATATTTAAATTTAGATAATTTGCATTGGTAGTCGTCAGCTATCGAAGGGATTTCCAATATTGAATGATTTAGCCTTGACAGCTGCTCGTTGTTCTTCAACCTATCCTGAAATGACCCCAGAAGAGAATATTGTCTTCCTGCCCTATTCAACAGGAACAAGTGGACCACGAAAAGGAGTAGCCATTACACATTTTGTCCTCAATGCTATGCTAAAAACATTCAACAAGTGAAATATCTTTCATTATTTTACTATGTAATAAAATTATTATTCACTCAAAAATGTCAATATTTAGAAATTTTTGTTAATTAGAAATTGGTAGTAATAGAAAATCTTCTTATCAATCCCTCAAAAAATAGAAAAGAAATGACAAGAGTAACAGAAGAAGAAAATTGAAGGTAGATTATTTTGGAATAATTAAGATAGTTTCTTAACTATAATATCATATCATATCATATTATATTACTTTTCGGTTCTAAAGCTTTCCTTCATTGTTAACAGAATTGTATCATATTTCAAGCATGTTATTTTACTGCTAAATATTGATTGATTAGTGAACATTTGATGGATAATTAAACTTCTGATAACAAAATTACAGATTTTGCTGCCAATTTATCAAAACATTTAAATCAATTATTATAATATGTAATTTTATTCACTTCTCAGATATTTTGCAATCATCTTTATTACTATCTTCTCAAAAAAAGATATCAATTTATTGTTTATCTCTAAAAGTTTGAAATATATTTCGATCATTGTGAATAGATAGATAACAAGCAATTGATTATCATTAAGTACATTTCAGTAAAGAAGCTTATGATTTACCAAGCCGTGGTGAATTTATTCTCTCTAATGCTCTGTTCCATGATACCTTTGGACGTGATGTACTCTTTTCATCATTGTCAAATGGTGCAACAGTGGTAACATTTACAGATGATGTGGAAACATTTGCAAAATGTATCCATGTATATAAGGTTTGATATTAGTTTTTATTATTATTTACTTCGTACGAATTTATCTTAAATTATTTTATTTTCTTAAATCCTTTTTTCTATTCATTTTTTTTAAAGATATATTTCTTATTAATTTCTCTTAAATTATTTTAATGGCATAATTTTTGCTCATTAAATACCACTGGTCATTATCATACAGTTGTTTACTATAACTATCATGTCATAATCATAGGAAGTTATAGTTTCATATTATTAAATCATAAAGCAACGCAAATGTTTCTCTTCATTTTATGTGCAATTATGTTATTAGATATATTTAGAATTAATTTTTTATGTGTTAAATTTTTTTGTTTAAATTACGAAATTTTACAGGTTAAGATACTATTTGTCAGTCCTACTACACTGAGACGTCTTTGTGATACAGATATAATAAATCGTTATCCATATTATCATTTGAAAACAGTAGTAATTGGAACAGAAGCAATTGGTGAAGATACGATAAAGCAAGCATATCGATGTTTACCATTTGTTAAACATTTCAGTGCCGGTATGATATATTTATTTCTTTTTTCATTTTTTGATATTAATTTCGTTCAATTTTCATTTTTCTCAGATATGAACTATAAAAAAGGATTTTATGAATTTGTTTCATTTTTTTGAATTTGTGCAGAAATGTTTATTGTTAGTATGCAACTAATTCACTTTAACTTTTATGGTTTGAATAAGTGACATAAATGTTTTTTATTATTATTAATAGTTGTCAGTTTGCAGTAAATCAATTTTATGTTCTGTAAATTCTTCAGCATTTCAGTTTACGAAATGACTGAAGCAGGAATTATCAGTCGAACAACTAAATTCTCACCTTTCATATCTCGTTCATGTGGAACATTATGTGCCGGCCTGAGTATGATGGTAATTTCTTTCTCATTTCATTTAATTTTCTTAAAAATTAAATTTTTGTTTTCGAGAGCTTTTTGCGAAAGTCGAATATTTTAATCGTTAAAAGGTAGCATTCCTAAAATAGCAAAATTTCATTCCTAATTTTCGTAAAAGATGGCTGAAGAAGTACAGAACTTAAAATTGCTTGACTATAAACTGATAGCTATAAAAGATGGATAAAACAAAATATCTCTTTTGTCAAACAGTTATAAATAAAAACAAATTTATTGAGGTAATAGATATGGTTAGTGGACTTGAAGCAGGCATAAATCAGCAAGGTCTTATTCTGCTCCGAGGACAAACTGTGGTGTCACCCTATTGGAAAAATGATAAAGCTACATTTGAGGATTTTCAACGAAATGGTTGGAGAAATACTGGTATAGATTTATTACCTTTAAATTAAAAACAATTTAATTTAATAGGAATTAAAAAAGGCTATTATGGAAAAAAACAGCATGTCCGACATAGATTGTTTGTAAATTAATGTATCATATGAATATTATAGTTGCATTAGAAAGTGTTGCATACACGTTTTTCAACAAAACAATTGGAGAAACATTAATAGTAGAATTGATACTTTTTAATTAGGAATAATTAACACCTGTGATTGTTTACAAAATAATATTAGAATTAAATCTCAATGCAATGCTATGAAAATATTTCAATACGCAGAATTGAATACTAAAGAAAAAAGAATTGATAATGAATGAAAGTATTAAGAGTATGAATTGATTCAGTGAATTTTTTTAGGTGATATTGGATTTTATGATGAAGACGGTAATGTGTTTCTCGTTGATCGAGAAAAACAGATGATTAAGGTTGATGGTCTTCAGGTATAATTTTATTACTATATTTGAATAAAAAGTATGAAAGAAATACTTTTAAATGTAATTTTGTTGCTATTCCTTTAGGGGTACATTAATATAGCATTGATTAATAAATGATTAATAACAGTTGAAATTGAGCTATAACAGTTTTTTCCTTCTTAAGAGATAATGTAAGATTAAGAGTGAAATCTACTTATGTTACTTACTTTTGTCTATCTCGTTCAGTGAATTTCACATTTAGGTAACACCACAAGAGTTGGAATCGATCCTGTTAACTCATCCATCTATTGCTGAAGCAGCAATCGTACCGGCTACAAAAGTAAATCAGCAAGAAATACCGGTAGCTTTCGTGGTGCTAAAACCTCGTGTACCTGCCACTGCTGAACAAATTAAGGAGTTTATTAATGGTATGCTTTGAACTTTTTCGACTTAAGTTATTTGTGGAATAAGAATTGATTTGCTTTGATAGAAACTTGATAGCCATTTGGCAATTCACCACTAAAAAAAGATCTTTTGGTTAGTTTATCTAAGGTCAAATGTCATTGTCAAGGGCATAAGAATAAACAGAACTGTAAGTTAATGTGGGATATTAATTCAGTGAAAAGTAAATTAGTTCTTAATAATTGTAAAATTTTGTTATTTTATATTGTTTTGAATGTTTGATAGATAACCAATCGCTCGTCCAAAAAAAAATTTTTGATTTTACTATTACATTTTTTGCGATACTTTCCTAATGGTTTCATTTTCAGAGCGTGTGATGCGTCATAAACAGGTGGACGTTGTAGTTATAGCAATGACATTACCTCGATCACCAGGTGGTAAAATACTTTGGCGATTGTTACGTGAAGCTGCTAATAGGTATACATAAATTGTACTCCTAATTGCAATTATTTGAATATTCCACCATTCTTTGAATTCAGAAATTGTATTCCTAATTGCAATTATTTGAATTCATTCAGATAATATCTTAATTTATCACAGCTTAACAATAAATAAATCTTTATTTCTTTCATCTGTAATCAAAAATACCGCTGTTATCACAGAATCACAAAGACAATAACATAACAAAAAAATTGTTTATTTTATTTGTTTACGAAATTTTCATTAATCAGCGATAATTCTAATGGAACATGTAAATGTTTGTCTCAGAATATTTTTGAAAACAAAATCAAAAAGACTTTATTCAATCGATGCAAAATGTTGTAAGAATAATATTTATAGCTTATTTTGTTACCATTCTATAAATTTATAATTATAAGTGTTATTTGAATTGTTTTTAATCCGAAAAAAGTGCAAAACTTCTTTGCTATTGTCTCAAATTTATTTTACTAATTAATTATTTCGAATTGTTTCATTTTTGAAATATGCATTTAACCATTTTAGATTACTTCCTAAAATTTCTTTTGTCAAAACTTTCTTCACTAAATAAGTAATCATAAACTTTGTAATAATTATCATATGTTGTGTTATTGTGTTGTTTCAACAAATTGCAGCAAAAAGAAGAAAATGAAAATACTTTTGATCATACTATTTCATTTTTCATGAATTATTTGATATTTTAATTTTACTTCTATTCTTGTCTTCAATATTTAATTATGAAGATGGATGTATTGATAAATGATAAAATATGATCACTGACATGTTTTTCATAAAGTAAAAAGAATCATTAAGCTAATGAGAGCAGTGATAAAATTAGGATAAATGATGAGATATATAACGATTTTAAATGGGAAAAGTTTAATGTGTTTGCATTTCGAAATTCCATAAGAAGGAAAATATTCCTTACATTTGTAGGATAAATCAATTTTATCCAATCTTGCACAGATGAACTTGTTTTATCATTTTTAATGTCAATTCCTCTTTTATTTCAATTTTATTCTAACCCCATTTTCCTTCTCTCTTGCAATTCATCCCACTTTCCATTATCCATTCCGGATCATTTATTTCTAGTCATTAAATCAAAATGTCGTTATTTTTCTTCGATTGATTTTGAAAAATTTTAAGGTTATATTTGTTATGTACTTTTTTTCTTCGTCCGGTTTTCAGAATTCGTTTTCTTCGATTGGTTTTTCTTTAAATTACTTTTTTATTGAAGAATTTGTACTTTTTTACTGAATACTCTTTTTTACTCATATCATTCAGTAATGATCGTTGTTCGTAGAATAATAATAATAATATCCGAATAATATTTATTTTTAATCTTTTCTTATATTATATTATTGTCTAACAAATGAATCTTCTTTTCCATAAGATTTCAATAAATTTTTCATTAAACATTTCTATTATCTTAACTGTTGAAAGAAATTGAAATTAAAATTTCATAATATTTTCCATTCATAAAATAGGGCAAATAGAGGCGGCTATTTCAAAGGAGTTTCATAAAATTTTTGTTTCTAAAGAACAATTAATATGCAAAAAATAATTTATTCAATTTAATCCAATTCGCTAATACATTTTATATTTCATAAAAGATCGTTGTGTTCAAATTATTTTGGTAATTTTCACATTCGAAATAGTTTAATGAAATTAATTTTTTAATGCTTTAAATTTTTTGATAACAAAAATTTTTGTTTGCTTAAAAAATGAATTTATTTTTCGTCCGTTTGTTCATTGATTTTCATATTTGTCTTTGGCTTATTGCCACTTTTACATGTAATATCCATAATTGAATTTCTAATTCCTTTCAAACCTTTTTTTCAACTAAAATTTAAAATATCGTAAATGAAAATGAATACCTTTTTTTGTTCTAAAATTTGCAAATATTGAAGAGAGAGGAAAAATTAACCAAGAAGTACTTTAGATAGTTATTAGCAAAAAGGAGAAAAAATGTGTCGTAAAAGATGAATTAATTGCTACTGTCACATTTCGCGATGATAATTAATGTAAAACTTTTTCAGTAATTTCTTCTCTCTTCTATCCCTAAATAATTTAGCATAATTTCCAAAATTTACATTTCACTTCTTTTTTTTCTTCATTTCTTAAAATGATAAAATATTATATTTAAGTATTATTAAAGGTAGGTTGCTATTTTTAAGAATCATTCATGCCTGAATTATTGAATGAAAAAGAATTTGCTCATTAAAGGTGTGGCAGGTAGGCTTTAAATGATGTCCGATTTATGCAAATTATTATTTTCCAACATTTCCTTATTGCTTAAAAAGGAGAAAAAGCGAAAAAAAAAACCAATTAAATACATGGCTATTTCTCTAAATTAGAACTTTTCTTTTCGTATAATTTCGAAAGTTTTCAATTATACGACAACAATACTTTCATTTATGTGAAATTAAATTTATTTCATTAAAACAATGAATATTTCGCATTTGGTTATTACTGATTGAACTTAACTTGCACTTATTTAGTTAAAGTTTAATTAATTTTGCAAAAGTTTCGAGTAAATTATATTACAATGATTTTAATGAGATGAATAATTCACTGTGTTAATTATTGCAATGTTATGTATAACTTTCTTTCATTAAAATAGTAAAAAATTTTTAATTGAAAAAAGTTGGAAAATATAATTGTTGTAAAAAATCTAAAAAGTTATTGATAATACAAAACATCTGAAAGTATTACAAAAACATACTTCTTTTGCATAATTTCGAAAATCTTAAATTATCGGTAAAGGCAGAAATCAGTAGATTATCACGATTTCTGATCTTTCAATATCAATTAATAATTTTAAAATGACGTACTACGTAATAATGAAAATTCTTCAAAGTTTTCTACGTTTCATTTTAGAAGAAAAAAAATCGATAATTATAGTTTGATCGTTTTTTATGATTTGAAAAAGCAAACTTTGCCTAAATATATTTTTTTCTTAAATTATTTTTTAAGATATTATATAATTATATGAAACTAATTGTTTTCGAAAATTTTTATTTGATTGTTTTAAAATTTACTTTTTTCTTTTAATTTAGAAATATTCAAATTTGAAGAGAAATTAAATTAATTTAATTTAAAACAATGCATAATACTTATAAAATCATTCATTGAATTTTGTATTATCTTTTATGCAAAGTACTTTTCCACAAAACAAAAGATAAATTTATGATAATATTAGCAGAAATTATTCAAAAAGAGAAATATCTGTTTGTGACAGCCAGAAAATTATCATTGCGATTTTTCCAAAAGCTAAAAATTTATATAATTCAATTTCACATATCATTCGTATAATTAGTTCTCATAGCTTTTCTACGGTATATTCATTAATTAATATTCATTAATCATTAATTAATTCTCTCAGTACAACAATTGAATTAAATAATTTTAACCTTTTAATTATTCATTCATTTTCAAAAAAAAGAATAGTTTGATAAATTCTTACAGAAAATTTTTTTACAAAAATTTTTTCTTACAGAATTTCGTGTAGAAAATTATTATTCAAATAAATAAATAATTGCATTAAGGCTTAGTTATATAAATTAACGAGAAAAAAATTTAGCTTAATTTTTCAAATTTTTTGCCAGCCATCCATTTTTATTATTTAATCTGTCATAAACAACTCTTTATATGAACAAATTTTATGCATAACTATTATATAGTTGTTTATATTTTCTTAATTTTCATATTAGCAATTAAATGTGTAAGTTATTGTTAGCTAAGAATGCATCAATTCATTTCCATTTTCACTGATTTCATTATTTTTCTAATATGCTTGGGAAAATAAATAAATGCATATGTTAATTAGTTTTGTACAAACAAAAACCAATTGATATGAATATATTTAATTGTTTTAAATAATATTTGATTGTTTAACAATTATCACTTTTCAGGTTATGAATTTGTATTATATACTTCTAACAATTTTGCTTTTGATAATTGAATTAATCAAAAGTGATAGAATAAATCCGATTAAATTTTATTCTACATTTAGAAATGGCACATATTATTATCAAAGTGATTTTTCCAAGGAGAACAGTTTCTTGTAAGTTTTGTGATATGTGTAATTCGTGACCATTCTAGAATTATCATTAGTTAAGTAATTTAACAACTGTAAAAAACTCTTTAATTCGAGATCAAAGTCGTAGTATATTTTTAGTTTGCTTGAAATTTCTGAAATATATATCTTCCCATACTTGAACATAGTTTTATTCTTCTTTAGAAAAGAATAGGTGCCGATGAGTTTTTTGATATCTCTTCTAAATCAACACCGCGAAATTTAAAGGTGATTTCGATCTCAGAATGAACCCAACGTTGTATATTTCACTTATTATACGCTGTGGAAGCATTGGTTCTATTGTAGAAAATTACGCGACTATCTACAATCAATCGATGTTCTAAGGAATGATTCACTCAGGGTCATCTTAAATGCTGGCAACATCTCAATTGGTCATCATAATCTTAAATATCAATTACACACTTATCAAAACATCGTTGAACCACCTAAAATAGGAAAATTATGCCATTTAAAAGTTTCAGAAATTAAGGTGGTTATTTTTTCTTACGCCTTTTTACGCTTAAAATTAAACTTAATTTTTTATGAATATTTTGCATATATTAGGCTAATATAATGTTGATTAAGGTAGGAATAGTTGCAAATTAAATTCTGAACAATGAAAATTTGAAAGGATAGAGTAATTACTGCAAAAGATTTAATTGATCCTGATATAAATATCCATTTATGATAAACAATTGAGAATATCTTAACAATATCGTTTAGAATATAAATAAACATGAAAAGATGAGAAGAAATTAAACTAAGAGATCATAGGAAAGTAACGAAAATTTTAATTAGTTAACTTATTGATAATACTAAAATGATTATGGTTAATTTCAACAATCAAAAAGAATTGAGAATTTCTGAATAAGCAGTGTATCATTGGTTGGTTCATTTTATGTGAAATAACAAAACACAGTTCCCAAACGTTATTCTTCAATGATGAAAATAACTTGTAAATTTTGGTCAGAAAAATAGCTTGAGAAAATATGGAACTGTTACTATTATGTGATATTATGCAATCACAAGTTCATCTTTTAGGTCCTATAGATTGATTTTAACCAATGTTAGCCATGAAAGATTAAAGTTCGACGTTGTTGAAAATGTATAGCTGAAACCAAAATTAAAAAAGTATTTGATGAAATGAACTAAGTAATATAGGTAATTCTAAGAACAGTTTGATGAACATATATCATCGTTACAGGAATTGAGCAACATTTTTATCGGAAATTCGAAAAAGCAAGTGAATCATATTTACTGGATATGTTCTCCATATGCCTGGTGTTGTGGTGCGGAATGCTGTCAACCTTTCTACAAGTAAATTTCTTAGTTTTACTTAAAAGATTTTTTCCCTTTGATTTTTAACAAAATTTAGGGAGATTTTTTCCAGTGAAATAATGCGTCACCTCAGAGTCTCAAATACTTTCGAGAATGAAATGGTTGGAGAAAAATGATGAACATCTTTTGCAATATCTTTCTTATTCTTGAGAATAGGGAATTTTAATTAAGCGATCATACACTTGGATCTTATATTTCAAGTTTTATTTTTGAATTTCTGATTTGAAGCTTTTAGCGCCAATTTTTCTTACTTTAGTCCTCATAAGTTTGATTTTT
This sequence comes from Cercopithifilaria johnstoni, assembly GCA_916381525.1. Classification (NCBI taxonomy): domain Eukaryota; kingdom Metazoa; phylum Nematoda; class Chromadorea; order Rhabditida; family Onchocercidae; genus Cercopithifilaria; species Cercopithifilaria johnstoni. The sequence continues at coordinate 159,570 of CAKAEH010001714.1, read as the reverse complement.
GTGTAAAAATATGGTAGCATTAAATAACACAATAATTTACAGAGATCCATGGCCATTATTTGGGCCAAATTTTTGCGAATTGGTTGCTGCAGTAATAGTTTTTGCTATTTTATTGATCATTCCTCAATTATATCGCCGATGGCGAGAACGGAAAATGAACAATACACAACAATCAGTGTCAAAAGTTCTTGCGGGAACTTCTGAATGTTTTATGCAGAATGCAGAAAATGCATAATTCATAGTATAGCATGCATTCATTGCAACTGAGGCAACAAAAAATATATATATAACAATGATCTTTACCTGCTGGCATATGGTTGCTAATGCTAAAATACTAAAAGTTATTCTAATTTTTATCCCTCACAAGAATTTAACGATTCTATAAAGATTTTTTTGTTGTATAATGTCTCAGAAAAAATCTCTTAATAAAAAATTCAATAAATCAAAATTTATTCCACAATATTCATATCTAAGCTAATAAAAATAGAATTTTACACCGAAGCTATCCCCGCTAACGAACTCATTAAGAATCAATTCCTCAGCCTTATTGGTTCTTAAAGAAAGAGTTTTTGTCTTAATAAACAACCGGTGATTGTTTCAATCCTTAGCATGAAGGCATTGTATGTTAATAATCTTGAAATATGGGAATGAGGCTGTTGCCAAGGTGAGAAAAGTTTTTGTCATAAAAGCACCAAACTGAAGAATAAAACTTCCATCTCAACTCTCATTAACACATTAAGTATTTCAATGGTAGAAGGGAAATGGAGCATATTTGGAAAAAATTGGAAAGAGATGGAGGAAAAAAAGCAGTACTACAACATAAGAAGTGAAACAATGCAACTAATGAAGAGTGTAATTGACGGAGAAGGAGAGAGTGAGAATTAATGGGACAAGTGAACAGGTAAATAGATCTACACTGATTAGAAGTGCAGGTAAGAAAGGAGAGGTATAGTAACTGTGATTTGAATGCAGTGGTGATTCGTAGAATCTAACATTATTCAAAACTTTAATAATAATTATGGATGTTAAACACATAAACAAGGATATTTAATACAGTCCACATCCCCTCAAATTAGCCTGAATGATCGTATCGATAACACTGTCCAGAATAATCTGCACTTGGTTCGTATCTGTCGCACATGTTTGATGAGTGTATATCGTTTTCTCTAGATTTGCATTTACAGCTTCGAACTTTTTTTCGATAAATAGTACTGAATCGTCGTAAGTTTGTGGACCTATAAACAAGATCTTTAATTTTTCTAAAATGGTTTTTAATCTTTGATACTTTCGAGATTGTGCATAATTTATTTGTTTTTAAATGAGAACTTTACTTAGCCAAACAATGCATTTCAATAAATCAAAAATTATTAATTATAGTCTTAGTAATTGAATAATGCAATTTGAAAGAAATCTTTTTTTTTTGACTCTCAAGTTATTTCAAATAAATTTGCAATTGAGCTTGTCTTGAAATTGATAAACTATTGCAATATTCAATTCAGTGTACTTCGCTTTTGAAATTTGAATTTGAAAGTAAATGAACTTAAGCAAACCGTCATATTCGGGGAAAGCAATTTTGATCGAAACCCGTTTAATCTTCTCAGCAAATAAGTCTTTTTTGTTGAGGAATAAAATTATTGCTGTATTGATAAACCATCGACTATTACATATCGATTCAAATAATCGTATACTTTCGATCATACTATTCTGTATGCAAAAAAGAAAAGTTTGTGGTGTTAATTTTAAAAAAGTTTTGAAACAGAAAATATTTGATCAGTTATTAATTTATCAATAAACATTATTGTGCTTTGATCCATTGGGATTTGTGTTAAAAGTAAAACAGAAATAAATATAACTAATTTTTTGAAGGTTTACATCTATTGCCTTTGTGACCGCTCTAATTATTTAACAGTTGGAGAGTTCTATTTTCGAATTCTTTCATTATACAAGCAAGAATTCAATTACAAGGAAATAATCTAAGCAGCGAAAAGCATGTAAACGCAATTATCTTAAATCGTCGATGCTGAAGTATCACTGATATTGTCGGAAATAACTTCATAATATAAAATGTTTAATTAATCAATGTATCTTTATACTCTTGTTGTTTATGCTATAGAAATCCTTTGTCTCAAATATTCTCACTGAAATGATTCGATAGTGACTTTATTTAACATCTCAAATTATTATTCTGAAGAATACTATAAATAATTAACATCAAATAGCTCCCTTTTTTCCACCGGCTTTATCTATTCTATATTCAAGCAATTCTTTGCTAACTATTACTTTATTTGCTTATCTGCTATAATTAATAGAATAAGTTAATGAATTATACTCAATAACCTCGTATTTATTTATCATTCGTATCAAATGATCTTATGACCTTTTTGTACTATTAATTCGAAGATGATCAATTGACTATTTACTCGAAAGAAGCGTACTTCAGTGCAATTTACTGCTCCCGAATCAAAAAGTCTAATCATTCCTATTCTTGACACCCTTTGATTATTGTCGCAGGAAGAATAAACCCATCTTCCACCAAAATCAATCTTTTCAACAATCTTTGTCTGTGAAACAACAAATTCTTCAAATCAAAAACTTTCCCGGCTGTAATCATCATTAACAAATGCTTCAAAGCCTAGCATATAAGGTTACACTCAATGGTAAAATGACACTTTAGATTTGACTAATATAACATATCAGTGTTAATTTCAAGTTCAAGCTTTGAACTTTAAACTTTATACTGCATTCTGCAAAATATGAAAAGTTTCATTGCGCAGTTATTCTATGATTACAGATATATAAATAATAAGACCTAAACTAAAATGCAAAATCATCAATTAACAATTCGGAAACATTTGTTGGACTAACAAGTAAGTGCTTAAAATATGATTGAATTTCAGCGGATGATAAAAAGCACAAAAGTGAAAGCATAAATGCAAAGTGTCAAAGTGGCAATAATTGAAAGATAACTAATTTGAATGGAAGTCGAAACAATGACAATATCGTGCTGGAAGAACTGAAGCAAGTTAAGGAAGGAAATTTTACAGCTTTTGAGTTTATCGCTAGTATAAAAAGCAAGATATCAACTATCTCTTCTATTCTCAGGTCAGATACGAAATGACTGTAAAAAACTCTTGTTAAAACGATTGTATACGATCGTTATTGAAGAGCTCTTATTGTTTGAAATATTAAGGATAAATCTCGGAATCCAATAATGATTACTACTTTGTAAATTATCACAAGCAAGCAAAATATATCTATCAATTCCTTAAAAGATTTTTTTCTTCTTTTTGAGAATATAAGAAGAGCAGCTGAGTTTGAAGTGAAATTTTTGACTATAACTCATTTGTGAATTTCATATCAATAATCAGTTGAGACATTGCTCAAGAAAAGTTTAGATTTTATAGTTTACAAATTTTGTGTAGTTCACGATATGCAACAAATTAAAATATTTCAACGTTGAAAATTTTTGGGAGAGATGAAAAAAAAGTGAAGTACCGTATTTTCGTCTTCAAAAAGCACTTGATCATATTGACTGATTGCTGCAATGAATATAACTGCATTAACATCTTCAAAGCAATGAATCCATTTCTTACGCTCTGAGCGTTGTCCACCGACATCAAAAATTCTAAAAATTATTCCAAATAATTTAAAAAATAAAAAGAAAATTTTAAAGCGATGAATGAATTTTTAATTCAAATTTGAAAAAGAATTTTTATCAAATTTTTACATTTCAAAATTATTATTTGCATAAGAAACTATGCTTTTTCGCCAATGATAAGGAAGTAAAAAAAGATTAAAAAGTAGAAATTCAAATATATTACAATGAAAAAAAGATATTTCAGTTGTCACTTTCGAGACTTTGTTTACAACATAGATTATATGATACTTGAGAAGAAGAGCAAAAAAAAAGTGTTGAAAAAAAAGAAGAAAATCAGCTATCATATCAGTATTGCAGTAATACTTCTTTTTATTTTTCTTTGCAATAAAATATTCGAATAAAATAAAATTTATTATATAATTAAATTAAATTAAAATTAAAAGAAATTGAATATCTGACTTAAAAAACATCCGAAAACTGAAAATTCACGAAAAACAGGATTAATTGCTCGTAAATAAATTAAAAATTTTGAAAAACTACCGGAAATTAACATTTTTTATTTTGAATTTCACTTCCACAATGCCTGTTGTCTTAATTCGACTGAGCAAAATATCTTTTTGAGTAGGCTTATAATCCGGTAATGAAATTCGATCAATGGAATCCAGAAAACTATAAAACCATCATTTTGAGAAATGTTTTTCTTTTGCAGAATCATTTCCAGAAAATATTGTTATTGTATTGAAATGAATGAATTCACTTTAAATTAAGTTTTTATGTCAACTTTTAAAATAGCTAAATTTTTGTATGATTTGTTGAAATATCAAGTCTATCTTTATAAATAATTAAACTTTTCGTTGAGATCAGAAATAGTCGAAATCTTAAATAATAAATATTTGAGTACTTCAGTACTTCAGATTCTATTAAAATATTTTACTAATATCAATTTCCAAGCGTGTGAAATTCAATAAATTCAACACCGTGTGAAAATGACTTTGATCAATTCATTTTTACACGTCCTTTAAGTCATCGATCTTTGGTTCCTGCTCAAATAAACTTTTTAAAAAAAAGCCTATATTACAACTGAAGAAAACTATGATGCTATATTAAATATAAGATATTTACTAAGCGGTAGATTCTGCTATATGAAATTCACTTCCACGTTCGTGTACATTCTTACGAACTTGTTTATCAGCCCATAATTTTTTTAGTGCAGCAATTAGCGTAGGTGTTAAAGGTTCTGATTCGATATATGATTTGAAAGTATCAATTACAATACGAGCATCAACCTATAAAATCTTTTTAGGAAATGAAATTTCAGCATTTTTGCAACATAACTAATATCAAGAAAATGAAAATACTGATCATTTTTTTTATTTCCTATTTAACTAAAACTATTTCATAATTAATTTAAAATATAGTTTTCAGAAAAAAACAAATGCAATTCACAAAAAAGCTTATCGTTATGATTTGATTTATGCAAACATTAAAAATTTTAATGAGATGAAATTTATGATTTTGAAAAAGTTTTAGTTACAAAACCTACTGTTCGATCAGGATTCTCAAATGGAATATCAAATTTTTTCATGCCCCTTAGAATAGAAGCCATTCCTTGTACTATATTGTTGTAAATTACTGTTTTTTGTTGATTTATTTCCTCATCAGTGAATCCACTAGTATGCAATAACCTGAATAATATGAATTCATTTGAAAATGACATCCATAATTAACTAAAAATTTTGAACTATCATAATGATTTGGGCATGGAAAAAGAACTTGAATTTAACATTGAATTTTAAACCAATTAAATTGTTTAGTGTATTTTTGAACTAAAATTTTGTTTATTGAAATTTTACATCTGTTATATTTGAACTTTGCTTTAGATTTAAAATTAAAACTATAATAAAAAATATGACTTACCTCATTTGTTTGAGAATTGTACTTTTGCCACACTCACCAGGTCCTAAAAGTTATTTTAATTATTTTACTAATTGCAAAACTTATTAAATACATGAATATTTTTGATCACTCATTCTTTAATTTTGATGATTTCTAAGAAATTCATCATTATTATAATTAAAAGTGTTGAAGAACAAATTGCTTTAAATTTTAAGATTCAACAATATTGGCCACTGATCATTAAGATCATTGAAGATGATGAATGTATCTGTATCATCGAAATCAGTAAGAAATTCATAACGAAAAAAAATTAATTGCAACAACAAACCTAGAAGAAGTAATTTAATAGTATTCTGTTGAGCAGTACTACTCTGGTTAGCCATCATTTTTTCTTCTTGACTTTGGCATGTTCCCATTTTATGAGTGAGAAAATGTTGTTTACCTAATTAGTATGCAGTAATAATTAATCATTAGTTCGATTCCACGTTGAAAATGCGAATAAAATAGCGATAAGATTGTGATACATAGCATTTTGACTGACAATCATTTAAAATATAATTATTTATATACTCATTCCATAATTTTGAAAAAATTGATTGAATAAAATAATGCACTTTTTGTTGGTGAATGAATTAATTCAAAAATTTCTGATAAATCATTTTGAACAAAAGTTTATTTTGCATATCATATGATTCATTTGAAGATTTCATCAAATTACAATTTTTAAATTGTAATCAAAAATCTTATTTATGTACAAAGTTTGAAATGAATGAAATTCATTCATTGTCGTACAAAACTAATATTATTGTTGATAAGAGAAATAGGATTGGAAATGAGTGGGAGAACCAGGAAAGGAAAGAAAACTTGGGTGTAAACTAATATTCTTCATAATATCACTACGAGAGGAAATGAATGAGTTCTTACAATCCCAATTTCTAATAATTTTCTAAATTTTTATATAAATTTCGTTTTATTAGCTAATAGATAGTTAGAAAAAATTTTTTCGTTTTCAAATAGTTCAATTATTCAATTGATTTTTGAAATTTTATGTATTCAAATGCGACGATTGTATTTCCAAATATGATTGTCATCTTAAAAAGATATGAAATTCAATTTAATTTAATTCTCTCAAATTCCTACTAAATTTCACTTGCAAATAAGAAGAGAAAAATCAATAGTTTATTCTTATATAATTAGTGCTGTTAATTGAAATTAATTCAAAATTAGACGTAATTTTTTCGGAATTAAAAAGAAATCTCTGAATGAAAAGAGAAACTTCGTTCTTTAATAAAAATGAGAAATTATTGCAAAATCATTTAAAACTACTTTCTGAATTCGATTTAAAATTATGTCCTTTTGGATTTTTCCTGCAAATTAGGCTGGACTATTCCCAGTTGGAAAATAAAATATGACTCATGTAATTAAGAGGCGAAAATTGATAACAGTGATTCCGTCTTGCAGTTTTCAGCTTTAAAAGTCGATGAGAAATCTTTAATGAAAATATTCTGAAAATATTGAAAATAATGAAAATATTCTTTTGGGAATATTAGAAGCAACATTTGAAATGTTAAACATGAATGGATTGAAATTAAAAGTACTCAAACGTCCTCCGAAAACTTCCTGAGAAGCCATTTCAGACTAATATTTGGAGATGTTTAAAATAATGCCTTCTTAAAAATAAAAAGGAATTTTAAAGAAAGTTCTTTAATGAGTAAATTTGCTAAAATTAAAATTATGCTATATACGAATATTTGAAAGAAGAAATACCTACTAATTTTCATCTTTTAAACCACAAAAATTTTGATGAAAAGTGAAAATTTGACCGAAAAGTTAACCTATGTGATAAGAAAATTTGATAAATTCCTTTTCAGAAATTTAATTTTGACAGAAACTTCGATGAGAATAAGGAAAGATATAAACAATTGCACTATTATTTTCGTTTGTTTCTCTGAGTACATTTCTACGCTCATAAATATGCAAATGAGGAAGAAATTATTTCTTTCGGAAGTTAATAAATTCGAAATTAAACAGTACTGCCTGCTTCGCAAGGCTCTTATTTGTTTTCAAGTCTGTAAATAAGAGGAAATGAAGTAGAAATCTTTTCGATCATTACTGCAGGATTTGGCATCTCTCAGAGAAAGTTGTACTGAGATGAATTTGCGACAGCTTATTTCACTCATAATAATTGCTACTACTCATTTATCATAATTTTCGTGCAAAGTATCTATTAGTAAAATTTTCGTTTTGGCGCATTACTTCCTCATTCAAAATCTATCATAAACGTAAACTTTTCAAAAATTAATGCTAGCTTCTGAAAAGATTTTAAAAAAGATAAAGAGACAGAGAAAATGCAGGGAACACGAATAATATAATCCAGCTTATTGAAACATGTGCGTCGGATTGCATTCCCAGTATGGGATGGATTATTGGTTGGTGAAGAGAAAAGAGCAACTAATATATTCTATGTCAATTTACCGCTCTGTTTATTTCACCGGTATTGAAACAGATTTCAGAGGTAGTGACATCAATAAACCAAGACATTTGTTCTCCGCTTCATCACCGTGACAACCTAAACATGTCTAATCAGCACCATTAATATACATATGGAGAGTAAGTCATTATTGTTATTATCATTATCATTAATATATGTATAAACAGAGAAGGAGAGTAACAGACAGTCGCTCTCTTTGAAAACAAATTTTTTCTTATGGTTCAATGATTGTTACAAGAATTGCCCTGAATATAGAAGGCGTTACTTGATTTCAGTAATCCAGGGCATGACATCTCAAAAGTTGAATACAGACCGTGATAATCCTAAAGGGTTTCGCAATGCCTCAGAGCTAATCTTGTACAAGATTGCCTAGCTTGATTTATCAAAGTGCTGATGCAATGTTTGCCCATGTCACATAACTCTTATTTTATCAGATATTCTCTTCCCAACAAAAAAATGCAGAAAATGAGTACCAAACTCTTCAGTGGTTTCATTTCAACAAATTATACAAAATTCTAAGCCGAAATGCATGCAATCGTTAAGAAACTGTATTCAGAAAATACCACAATATTCGAGCAAAAAAATTTTCAGAAATCGCCTATCTTAACCCGAATGCTACATCCTAACTTTAAAGGTAATGACCAATTTATTATTAAAATCATATCTTTCCTTACTTTTATTAAAGGATCAAAAAACGTATTGATCCACATATATTGTCAGCTTCACATACCCTCATATTTATTTTATCTTATACCTATTGCAAGTTGGATAATCCTCGCTTCCAGAACTTCCTTGACAAAAAATTAGAGAAATCGAAATGCATACTTCTTTTAATCTTTCAATATCTAATACGGTGACTGCAAAACGAGACAATTTTTCATCCAATTTTTGTCTTATAAATGTAATGTTGATGAGTGCAACGAAAACGTGTAAGAAAATATTACTTTAAAAATTAATTAGACCGGTTGGACCCAAAAAAAGCAATACTTTGATAATAAGAGTGCTGAAAGGAACAACTCACCAAAACAGTGAAAAGTATTAAGACAGTGTTGATTGTATGCTCAAGTAAGTTTAATTACAACTGATCTCTTCAAATACAAAATCCTAAAATAATATCACGATCTTGAAATACAATATCAATCTTAATGCAGCCGTAGTGCTCGATCCGGTCCAATTGTAACAATGAATAAAGTAACAACTTAGAAAAAAACCTGCTTAGAACCTCATCCTAATGCTTCTTCCAAATATGACTTCTTTCCCGCAAGTAAACACTCTTATGCTATTAATTTCATACAAATAATATGATATCCATTATGAGATAAACCAGCGTAATGAAAAAAATTGGCATTAATTAAAAAAAACAATCATTCATTGACTCTATCACAACCATCAACATCAGAAACTGTATCTTTCAGAAATGAAGGGGTTTGTTGATCACCTGAATGTTGCTGCATTATTACTTCCTGAGAGTTCTCATTACCGGCAATTATTGAAGAGGACGCCTCAGGGACTGACTTTTCAATCGAAGGTGCACCTTCCGTGTTCTCCCTTTTCAGTGGATTAGTCTAAAACAGAATCCAGTTAAAGCATAGGAGAATTAAATCAACGTTCATACCAAGTATCAGAAGAAGGTTAATATGAATTCCAATAGAAGTGCTGCCATATTTATCTTGTATTAGCTTGACAACCTTGGGAATTTCATTTGAACTATCCGCTTCTACAGCTTGTGATGAATTGGTTGGACTGAAAGTGACACGAGCAGAACCAAACAGACGTGACATCAAACTTCTAGTAGCTCCTAAAACAAAACCTAATTTAATTTCAACCTATCAGAACTTAAAACTATCTCAATAGCACTAAATAAGGTTATATTTTAAATATCATACAAATCATAAATAATAATATAATGCAATGAAATAAAAGAATCGTGTGTGTGTTTGTGCGACTTATAAGTCACTTTTTTAATCAGCTAGAAATAAACCCTGAAAATTAAATCTGATCATCTTTAGATCGTCGTAGCACCTGTAACATCAGCCAACAAATCGATGGATTATATACTTTATTCACTAAGCTCTCAATAATTTCTCTAGCAAAAAAATACTCTAACAAAAATTAAGCGAAACGAACCTGGTAGCTGACTTGTTGAGCAGCTTGCTATATTATCGCTTGCGCTACCTAAAACTTTGTTTGCTAAAAAATTTTCTGAAAATGCCTCAGAGAACACGAGTTTTTCCCAGAACCAAGAAATTTATTGAAATAAAACATCTGAAGTCATTTTTCTCCTTGGATAAAATAAAATTTGAGAAGTTCATGTTCAGACAGATTTTCAACATCTGAAGTACACGTGTAATGATCCCAAACATTAAAAAAGAGCATACTTATCTGCTGACCAGCACATATTTTACGTTCCGACAGTTCATCGGTTGCAGAAGATCCCTGAAGAGGACGACGTCTATTACGTGCGCCATTTTCTGTTTGTCCAACTATTATTTGTGCTTGATGAAGCGCGGCCCGCAGCAAGATATCCAGAATGTTGCGATGCATTGCATTACTAACTTCTATAAGCCTTAAAAATGATCAAATTAGAATCTTCAACCAAAAGGTACTACATAAATGTGCATAAATCTATACATAAATGTGAACAAATTTCGCTTTCTCAAAATTATTTGCAGAGACTTCAGAAATTGAAAATTTCAAATATTGTGCTAACGCAGGACTAAAACATACTCATTGTAGGTATTCGTAACTTGGTTTTCGACTTTAGCGTACAACTTTTTGCAAGATGAATCAATCCTTGCTGATATTTCGTTTTTCGCAATTAATTTAACAAGCTCATTTTCCAGCTGTAATATAAGACTAATTTTTTCTAAAAATTACATTAAATCTATCCCAAAGTAATTCTTCTTATTAGTCCTCCCAATGGAGCTAATAAAGATATCATTAAAACATGGTTCGACAAATAAATTTTATACATTCATGAAAACTTAATGATTGCAGCTTAATACGGTAAAGTATTTCATGTTACTTTCAAAAATAATTGGTGTAAACCGAAAAAAAATTAGGCCCTAAAATAAGCTAAGGAGCGCATCAATTTTTTTAAACAAAGTCGTATATAATGTTCGGAGTAAATTTCCTACTAAAAAATCACTAAAACAATTGCCTCGCTAACATGAACACGAAATATAACAGCCATTTTGTCCATATCAGCAACTGCATACGGTGTAAAGTACTGCACAATTGCTCGTCGCCGAATTAAATAATAGAGCTCCTTTACATGCGGCCAAAGATGCATATTTAAAAGAAGCTGATCACGAATCTGAAAAAAGTTTCTCTTAAAGAAAAATAAACTGAGGAAATCAATAGGATATGCAGATATTTACAGGAAATATTTTTTTCGCACATGCAGTCTAATATTCCGAAAGAATATTAAACAGTGGATTGTGTAAAAAAAATAAATACTTTTAAACACTATTTAATTTTCAGTGGATGTAGAAAATGAGTCATATCTTATTGAGTAAACAGTTCAGTAATGAACCCACTCAACTCGCGGTGGTCACTTTCTGGAAAACTCATCTTCAGTCGTAGATGTTCAATAGTTTCAAGCTATGGCAAAAAAAATTTTTCTTGTGATTTGTAACGAACGAAATATAAGATGGCTTTTTTTTATTTCACCAATTCATTAAAATGGTTTGCACTTTCCATATGATTGTTTTCATAATGTGAAAAACATAGGAGAAATTATTAAGCCGATAGAGAATTAATAATAAAGAACATACCTCTTCCAAAATATCAAAACAGATTCCAAATTGACTTTTTACAAATTTTTGCAATAATTCAATAAGTTTTGGCTCCGTCTCGAGAAATTTCCAAAACATTAAACTCCCCAGAACTTTTTCTTTCAATTCTGACCGACTAAAAGTTGCTAATGCACAAATGGTACCGAACATAACAACATCTTTAACGGCCAACAAAACTGGGTAATCAAAATAATCAAATTCAATCTGAAAAAATAATCCTTAACCACTGGTTCACTATTGATTTTAAAGTACAGAAATTCCCTTTAAAAAAGTTAGATCCTCATAAAACACAGCGAAGTGCATGAGCAGTTCTATCCTGTATCACTACTATTTCAAAATTTTATTTTTTGCTTATAATTATTCATATCTCGATAGTTATATTTTACTGATAATTTATGCTTAACATTATTTTAACAATGGGTACCTTCAAACATTTTTCGGCCACTAGTCTATAATTTCTCATATTAAGATAATTTAAAGCAGCAACTGCTCCAACTTTAGCCTTTGCAGTATCAATTATTTCTTTCATATTTCTAGTGGCTGCATAAGTTGAATTTGCAGCCAGACGACCAGGCCGACTCGTTGATGTTGCTGCCACACTTTCTACTTCCATTGCTTCAACTGCAAAATAATTGAAATGAATTGATTTGTAAAAAATTTTAAATAACTTTAAAGAAATATCTGTATTGGATACTTTATTTTGTTCTATAAACTGTATAAAAACAAATGCATAAGGGGATTCAGATAAACAGGAGTTTGTAATAAATATAACTTTTGCTTATGTTATTGAAAAATCCTTCGTGAACCGAAGCAGTTTTTTCCAACATAAGATTATAAAACTTCACTGAACGAAGGTGCATTAACTGTTTAAGTAGAAAACTCAATTCTCTAAAACTCTAGAAGTGCACGCATATGCATTAAAATTATGTTTAAAACTGGATGTGGAATGCATACAAATTAGAAACAATAAATTTGGCAAATCGGAGTAATGATTGAGATTTTGAATTTTCTGGCTTAAATTTTTTGAAAAAAAACATAAACACATGTGCATGTAGACGTAATCGTACGAAAATTATATGTCCATTTAAAAAAAAAAATAAATTATTTGAAATGCATACTCAGAGCTCTCTCGACCTGCGTAAGGAGAGGTTCTACTCGATGCCAGTGATTAAGATATATTGTCACCTCTATCCAATTCATCAACATCTGTAACCAAAGAAAAGTATTGAAAAAATTTTAAACTGAGAAATTCAAAGAAATCTGCAAAAACAATACCTTAAATCATTTATCCACTTTTCGCGCTTAAAGTTTAGAATAAATTCGACTTAATCAGGAACACGACAGCAGCAACCGGTCTGGGAACCAACAATAGAGTAAGGGAGTGAAAGAAAAGGAATGATTCAAGGCTAACGGCAGTGATTTCGTTATGAACGATTATCAGTATCACAAGATGTAAAGCACTAAACAATCACAAATATCCCACAGATTAAGCATATTTTGAACCTTAGAATGAAACAAATCTTCAAAAAGACCTCGATGATATGTTTTGGTGAAGTACAATATTCTCGTATCCCACGACCATATAGCTTAGCAGCTTCTTGCAGTTGTCCCATGGCGATCTGTTGCTCAAAAAGATCATGCATGGTACGCCTCGTAGACTCCTACATTTAATTTTTGGTGAGAAATAGTAACTTTCAAATTAATGCAGATCAAAACTGAGCTAAAATAACAGTACAAAAATAACAGTAATAGCTAAAACAATACAGTGACCCTCATTAAATATGAGTTTTATTGGAACCAAGAAATCTTCACTTCAATAACGAACCTTAACACCTTCCTCCTTCTGCCTTTTAAACTCAACTGCAAGCATATCCAAACGGGCCTGTGATTTTGCTGTGGTTGCATCCATCCATTGTGAATTCAAACGAGGCAAATCATCAACAGTATTCATATCCACGGAAACACCAGCTGAGTGCAATTCAAGAGGTGGTGCACGTAGAGAATTTAAACGATGATGAGCTGCTAGATACACTTGTACATTTGAAGTATGCTGCAAACTAAAAAATCGACCTCTCGTAAATTTGAATTTCTCATATTATAACCTCTATACATTAACTATTCAAGGAATAGTATTATTGATATCAAATTTATTTTCAAAGTCCTAGCTCCTCTTTTACAAAAGGACAAATTTAGAAAAAAAGATGAAAGCAAACGGTATAGCTACCTCAACAATATAATTGATAAGCATAATTAATGAATCCTTTTGCAGTGGAGGACAAGTATCAGATATGAACAACAATCGATTAATCAACGCATAACCTAAAATGATTTACTGCTGAGACATTTTTCGAATATAAATCTAATTAACAATTTGCAGGTTTTCCCTTGACAATGCATGTCAAGTGTGCATTCAACCGTACTTCGAACCGCAGAAAGAAGGTTTGTAGCATTTTATTATGGTAAGCAGTAACATTTAAATTTCTTTTAAATTGGCTGACAAAATGACACTTTGCATCTGCCAGGCATTACTGCAACGTAAGAAACATACCGGGCTAAGTTATTCAAATACAAAATATTCACGTTTTATTTCGGTTTTATGCCATAAAAGATTAACATTGCTTAGATGAAATAATATTTATGGCTAGAGTGACTCACTAAAACTACCTGTATAACTAGTTCGAATTGCTTCCAAATCGAACGGTACGGAATTAACAACATTCTGTACAACAGTCGGCACAATAGAAATTTTCTGAAGAGTACTACCTGAAATGCATTAAAATAAGTACTAACTTTCTGATAACTGAAGAAAAGAGTGCAAAATAAACAGTAACAAGATTAAATTGACCATTTTCTCCAGGAAGTACAGGTGAAACCATAGGTTGGCCAACAAACTCGTCATCAACTTCATTCGCATTGTTTAGACCGAAATCAGTATCGTCTATGGGTTCCTCCACATGAGCGTTCATTGCTTCGTCCGGATCTGGTACCGACATTCTTTCTACCTCTCTACTCGTAACAAATTTATCCCTGAATTAAAGAAAAACTACTTAAAATTTGGGATAAATCTCTTGATATGGAGAAAAACGCTATAATATATAAAAGAAACAAGAATTTGTTTGTTCGCATTAAAATTCAATTGAACGACAGTATTATGAGAAGGGTTGATGCTAAAACAGAACCTGAAATTTCAAATATTTTGTCTTCCTTAGATTATATTCGTGTTGTTTTCAGCAAAGAGTTAAGTGCATTTGATGTCATATGAATTGGAACAAAATGCTGAGACTGACAGTTCAGAATAGTAGTTATATAATATACAACGGAAAACAAAGGCAACTTGATAGAAAGTTACTAGTTCAAATCATAAGTTAAGCGTAACATACCCAATCAAAGATCAAAAATGATTACAGCTCGCAGCAAGTCTAACCTCCAACACTGCATTAAAATCATTGATACCGACCACACCACCTTATCAAACCAAGGCTTACTGCATCCCTCGTAGCATACATGCATGATTTTTGAAACGCATCATTCTATCGGCAGGTATCTAATTTGTGATGCTTCTTTCTCGATTCTTTAATCTACAGAAAAGAGTAGGGAAAAGCAAATAATTCACTAAATTAAATTGCGATTGACTCTCTCTGTTACACTTGTTCTTAGGAAATAGATCGAGTAAGAATTTGCAACAGAAGAAAAGGTAGCTTGAACTTTTCAGTGACAAATGTGGTATGGATATCCCCAACAGTAGTCGTAATATTAACAAAAGAGGAATCAAAAATGATGGACAAGTGAGCCGTGGAGCAAAACGACGTTGTTTCAAAAAAGATCAGCTGAAGGAAGACGTTCGTTATGAATTTTTTTTGTCATTCATTGAGATGAAACAATCAGTAGACCATTTAGTGTCTTGTTAATGCATATTCTTATTGATTAAAAGAATGGAATTTAAGTTTTTCAAGTCTTCGCAACACCTTCTGAAAACTAGTCCTCTTTTATATTCTGTATAAAGAATCAGATTCTTCGCAAATATAAAAAGAGGACTAGTTTTCAGTGATACTCGTGATGTCAGCATGAGTAACTCTCACTGGAAATTTTACTGACATTTTAACATATTACAGGTTGGAAATGAAGACTCTGGCGAAGAAAAGTCATTTAGGGGATGGAAGGAAGACGATGACGCTCCCCTTCCCAAGTATCTACATGATGATGTGGCTCGAATTTATGAAGATGTTATGAGTCGATATAGAAAAATGATTGATGCTGAAGGCCTTGTATGTATTGCTATTTTGCAGTTCAAATTAAATGAGCGTCATTTCTGTTCCCAGTTTGAGAATTTGAAAAACTTTCAAAAACCCTAACCTCTACAAACTGAAATGTGCTTCTCAAATTGTAATTTTAGAAACTGTACCACAAAATGCTACGGGAAGAACCACGGAAGAAATATATAGTAAGTGTTTGTCACTGAAATCTTTTAAGGCAGTATTAGACTTATTTTTTTTTATCTTTTTGAGATATAATTGATCTTAATATACGTTATGGATCGCACAGACTGCGCTAGATATGATGTTAAAAAATAATTAGCAAAATGTAAAGGGCATAATAAGGATACAAAAGATGTTGAGAGATAGCTTGTGATTAGCAATTTATTCATAAGAAACGGCTCTAAACTCGAGCGACATCACAAATAATATTATTGAATTAGCGTTTTACAGAAGTGTTTCATTAATTTCTTCTTTATTTTATTTACATTTCATTTTAACAATATGTATTGTAATAACAAAAATGCTGAAATGCGGTGAGATTCATTTTCTGATAGCTACTAACACATTGATAAAATGCTACACTGCGAATCTAATAGTACTGAAATGAGAAAAGCTATATTAGATCTCTTCATACTTGTGCAGATTTTTTGCAGACAGCAAGCAGAGTGAAACCTTTAAATCTGAAACCAATGCCAGAACAACCAACATATTTCACGTTACGGTCAGCAACTAATGCAGTTCTACAGAAATGCTCTTCAAAATGTATTGAAGCTGTTATGAGTACACCACGAATGCAGTACTGGACACTTACCGAATGCAACATTCTGGTTCTTTTTTTGATAAGTTTTCTTACTCCTGTTCTATGGAGGTGAAATCCGTGGCATATGTGGGTTTCTAATTTATTTCTGTTTAGTTTGAATTTTTTAAATACTAAAATATCAAATTTGCATTTTTGACATGGAAATCAGAAATTGATTCTTGTAATCATATTTTTGCTTAAGTGTGAGGATGAACGTACGCTTTCACATATTCCTTTCTTGGGCGACCATGAAGATGATGATATTGGCTTTGGCGAAGAATTACTGAAGACTTTCCAGGAAGTTAGTATATTAATGATATAAGTGCTTGTGTTGAAATTTCGTTTTAAATAACTATTTTTAATAATTTGTTTTACTGACGACATATTATGAAAGGGTATACATGGCACCAAAGTTGGTTGTGGTTCATTCATCAACGATCACATACTTTATCAAGTTCTAAAAAAACTATTCGACAAGTACTCAGATATTGGTGCGTTTAAAGAGACTTATTTTTAAATAAATTATTTTTTTATTGGCAGTAATTTTTGTTGGATGTAGAATATTATAATTTAACGTCCTCATATAGTTTTTGTTGTTTGTTCTTTTTTGTATTGTAATTTTGAAAAGTAAAGGAAACACTTATAAAAGAGATAGGAAGCTCAACTTTATTTCATAATTATATTCATATATTAATGCGCATTTTTAGCCGATCAAGTGATATATAGAGCGGTTTATGAGCAGTTTCCGAACAAAGCTTCAGTTCAACAGCTTCCATTTCTGTATGTTTTTAATCTTATGCGTAAATTTTTTGCAGTCTAAGACATTTTTAGTTTTTAATGCTTTCAAACTACTAACTGCTTTACTGTGAATTTCTTTTCTTTCATATATCACATGTTATATTTCATTTTTACTTAGATTCGAAGATCTGAAGCGACGCTTTAGTCCTTCAGATTTATTCGCCGAAGACAGCAGTCAGTCAGAATTCCTGGATACAAAAGCACTTCATTCATTCCAACTTCTCTTGTGTAATCGTT
The DNA here is from genome assembly GCA_916381525.1 of Cercopithifilaria johnstoni. Taxonomy (NCBI): domain Eukaryota; kingdom Metazoa; phylum Nematoda; class Chromadorea; order Rhabditida; family Onchocercidae; genus Cercopithifilaria; species Cercopithifilaria johnstoni. Next base: position 141,698 of record CAKAEH010001714.1, on the reverse strand, counting down.
GTCTCACTTACGATTGCCTTATTCATGGTTCATTTTTGTAGTTCATTGGTAAAGCAAAAAAAATTCAGCCAGTAAATTGCAAATTTATATTCCCCAATAGGATTAATGGCACTTTTTTTTTACAGTTTAGAAAGTAAATTTTTCGTAAAATTCTTGCTTTTGTTTTCACAATCTTTGAAAACTCTACTTTTTTTACTGATTTCGGTCTGTTGTTTCGCTTTACGAAATTTTCATATGTTTTACGACTTCGATTCTGTTGCCAAAAATATTGTGCTTTAGGCGTCAACGCGACAGAGACAGAAGTCCGGCGGCGTCGTGGAGTAACATGCATTGAACCTTGTGGACCTCAGTGTTTCAGGCATTTGACGAAAGAAATGGTAGGGCTTTACTCATTCGGAACATACAAATAATGGACGACTTTTGAATTCGCTTTATTTGCAACTTGTGTAGGACTTCCATATTAATTGAATGGTTGGATTTAAGTCGCGAAATAGATTCTACCTGAAGATAACTGGACAAAAGTGTTTGCAATGTAATTATTTTCATTCGTGTACTTTGATGAATCAGTTAAAACTTCTTTAATTTATTGCTTAATACTCACATAGGGAAATGGGATATATTTATCCCAGATTTTCTGAGTGGATTTTTTAGTTTCGCCGGATTTTATAAGTGGAATGTCTTAGTTTTTATATTTTAATTAAATGTTTGATTTACGGCAGAATTTATCGACTTTTTAATTTATGCTTGTAGGAAGAAGCAAAGCGCCGTTGTGCCTCTCCGCCGGATACGAAAACGATAAATGCCATATTAAATATAAAGACAGAGGACATTAATTGGACAGCGCAGCAAGAATCAATGTTCATTGCTTTACGGCGAACTTACAAAAATGATTTCTGCAAATTAGCTGAAGTTCTAAATTTGATTATAGAAAATGCGCCATCGAAATCTTGCCGAGAGGTATTTTTAATTGTGAACTTTGTAAAACATAACTCTTATAAAACTACCAGGTTCTTCCAGCACAGATTATTTCATATTACAGTTATATGCATATTCCTTCCGCACAGCGCCAATATCACCAAGAGCCGACGTTTCACCAAATTCACCACCGAAAAAGAAGAAGTATTTTTTTGAACTGCTTGCACATGTTTTTCTTTGGTCGCTCTGCTTTTTAAGGTTTTTATCAAACAATTTTAGTTCCCTGGTAGGTAGTTAATTTTTTTTTCTATCTAACGCTTTTCAATATTATATGTCAATTGAAGAATGAAGCAACACTAGCCTAGCAGGTATGAGAATACCGTTAAATGTAAAGCTAAGTGTGGCTTGTGCAGAAAATATGAATATGTGGGCGCATAATACATCTCGAACATAAAGAATAATTGGATGGAAAGCATTATGAACAAATTAAAATGCAGGAAATTTATATGTGTTTCATCAATAGTTATAATCAGTTTAATAGTTATAACTAATAGGTGATTCTGGCTGAGTTTTTTATATCAGCGCTACTCATAAATTTCTTCTAGACACAACTGTTAATGCCTTAGATCATCTTTGAAATATTGAGCTTGTGTTGCTGACGCGTATTACGTTCCCATATCCAATCAGTCTTTATTACACTCAGTTCTACATTTTTCATTCATATTCTCATATTACTTCTGCGATTCCTGTTTCCAATCAACTTTATATGAAAGGTCAAGATGTTTCAAGCATAGAAATTTGGTTTCTCTGTAGAAATAAAAGCTGTTGTCGACTATGTTAGCTTTTGACTAAGTGTAGACCACTGAAAATGTGCTCAAAATGTTGTCCTGCTGCGGATTTTTTATAGCAAAATCATCTTTAGAAATATGAAAGATCAGCATCGCACATTTCGTGCTGTTAAATGGGCGAAAACGGAAGGCAAAGTAGGAAATACTCACGTTTATGAGCCGTGTTCCCACAGCGGGCCTTGTTCGGCAGAAAACAATTGTTCATGCGTTAGTGTCGATAATCTATGTACAAAGTTAGTATACAATTGCAAACATCCTTACTATTAGTATAATTCAGTTAGTCGAACTATTCTTACTCTTTCTATTTCATTATTTAAAGTTATGGTAATTTTAGATTTTGTCGTTGTGGTGAACAATGTAAATACAGATTTCCTGGCTGCCGTTGTGCACCAGGTTTATGTCGAACAAAGCAGTGCCAGTGTTTCTATGCTAATTGGGAATGTGATCCGGATGTTTGTAAATCATGCAAATGTGGTAAATTGAGATTATATCATTATAAATGCCGATGTTGTTGCATTAATTTTAACGCGGTACAAAGTATTAACTTGCCGCAAGTCTGTCTTTAATTTCTTGAATTCATACTGAAGTTATTTCCAATTTCATTCAAATTTTTTCAGATGTTTTGGATGATCCTAATGTTGCAACATGCAAAAATGTAGCTATGCAGCGTGGTTTACAGAAGAAATTAGTTATTGCTCCTTCACAGGTGCCTAATTTAACATCTTTCCCATCATATTTTTACAACATCATTGTTTATAAGTATAATATTTCTATTGAACTAAAATCTGCATAAAAAAGTTGCTGTATTTCAGGTTGCTGGTTGGGGTTGTTTTGCAGAAGAAGATATTGAAAAAAACGATTTCATATCAGAATATTGTGGTGAAGTTATAAGTCATGATGAGAGCGAAAGGAGAGGCAAAATATACGATAAATTGAAGTGCAGTTATCTTTTTGGTATGCTTTGATGATATATAATAATTGGTCAAAATTTAGTATGCCTGTATTATTTTGGAAGCAAGAGTAATGTTTAATTTGCATTTATTTAGCGGAGTTTTAGTACGTTTAAAAGAGCTGCTAAAACACATGAAATTCTGGTCATATTATTGAATTTTGTTAGGTTTAAATGATGAAATGGTAGTAGATGCCACCAGAAAGGGCAATGTTATTCGATTTGCAAATCACTCAAAGGATCCAAATTGCATGGCAAAAGTAAGTTCGCTTTTTATTTAAGAGTTATTTTTCAACCAGATTGCTACAATAAGATGAAAAGTGTTATTAGTTCTTAGGTTTTAAACAAATCATTTAGGTAATTATAAATAAGGCCGTTAATTTCCAGGTATTCATGGTTAATGGAGATCATCGTATAGGTATTTTTGCACGAAGGCCAATTGTAGCTGGCGAGGAGCTCTTTTTTGATTACTCTTACAACTCTTATCAACAGGTTAAACCTCAAGAGAAAAATCATTAAGATTCATGCATGATTTCTTTCCATATAACAAAAGTTGATAATTTTTTTCTATCAGTCGTAGTTCTTTATGCTGTAGTTTTTAAAATCATTTGTCTTTAAATAAGTACGAATGCATTTCGAAGTGGTAATTTTACTTTCCAAAGAATAGGATTATGTCATTTTTTTTGAATTGTATGGCAAGCTAGTTTCATTGGCTCAGCTTGTACTACATGATATTTTATGTAACATTCCATGTCGATTTTATATCAAAGAAGTTTAGAGTAAAAGATGGCACGAAAATTTTAATGGATAATACGTTTATTTACAGGTGAAATTTGTTTCGAAAGAACGTCCGAAGCCATGAAAGTGGATCTTGTGATTGTGGCGAAATGATTATGCCATGATGATTCATTTCATCAGTAGTAATTTATTGATGTTCTATTTTTTCCTAATTGCTGCTCAACAGTTTTTGTAAGCCTCACCTTCAGTGTTGTAAATTTCAACTGTTTCAAGTATGAGCTTATCCAACTTGATTACATATGCAAAAATGTACTGAAGTCGAATGAATTAGAGCATCTACTCAAGAGTTACAAAATTGTTCAAATTGCGCGAAAGTGCCAGTGGTGTATGCTATCATAGGTAGCTGCGAATTCAGGAGCTAGATAACTTGGAAATTATTCGTAAAATTTGATAATATCAGACAGCTGGAAGTTATTCCTAATATCAAAGGTAGTGATTTTAATGCAAGTAAAATAAGACTGGCAGAAAGATATCTTGCTCAAATGTAATTTCAATAACATCTTAAAAAATAATGATTTCATAGCGATGGTAAAACTTCCGGAGAAATTTGTTTTCATTGTTTCATTAACAAATTGCTGGTAAGTTGTTCCACCATTATTTTGATATTCAACAATGAAAGTAAGTTTTAGAATCAGCATCCATGTTTTGTTCAAATTTTTTTCAAAAATTCTGTAGATAGTGTTCAAAATACTCGATGCTTTTACGCAATGAATAACATCCGGAAATGCAACCAAATATGAACTTCCGACAGCCTCATGATATCTACCGCATTGAAATTGATGAAACCCTCACCAAATACCTGAGTATTTGGTGAGGGTTTCATCAATTTCAATGCGGTAGATCTCCATAGATTTATAAATGCATTTCAGACGCCTTATAATGTTCATATCTCTGGATCAAATTAATCCACCAGCCAACCATCTCACATTCATGAATTCATAAACACGCAATTTCAATGATGCGATGTTCATGTAAAATTAAAATTAAATTTATAGACATAGAAATTTACCAGCACAACAATAATGAAAATGAAAAGTCACTTGAGGATCAACATATTATGTACAAAGGGACAAGAAAAACATTACATTTACCCGTTCTATTCAAGCAAAACGAGCAACAAATACGATTGAATCTAGGAAAAGTTAAATTTCTAAATTCTGAGTTACCTCGAAAATTAAAGCTGAATTACTCCTTCACGTTCAAATTACGGTTGAAAAAAATCATTTCGTTTTATTGTTCCAACGAAAAAATCCCTTTTAAATTCGATACCAAAAAAGAGGTTCAAAACAGCAGATTAGGCAGAGAACGATGTAATACCTAAATTTATGAATAAGAAATTAATGTTCAAAATCAAAACAAACGTAACAACATAAGAACCTACGAGAGAGCAAGTATTGGAAAATTTAAATTCATCCATCACAAAATAAAACTTGATTATATGATTTCATTTAAATCGAACAATTTCAAAATTCTCAGAAGCATATCTGTTCCTGTTTTTGCTTCAATTTCTAAAACTGAAAACAAAGATGATGAGGTTTTTTATTCAATAGATATCGCGCAAAACAATCCCTATAATTACATGTATAATTCGTCCCTAACGCCGCACTTTAACGGGCGAAGGGCTTTCACTACTCCTCCTTCTCTTGCCTAAGGCCAAATAAACATCCTTTTCACGTTCACGCTGATTGCTTACTCGGTCCTGAAAAATAAAATCTTTAAAAAATTTCAATCAAAGAACAAAAAAAATTTTTTAAAGAAAAACGCAATTGCACTGTTTCTTCCACTTATCAATATAGTTATATATATATATATATATATATATAAAACTTCAAAATAACGTACTTACTTTGCTTTATAAAAATATTATGAGAATGACGTCTAATTCCATTTTGGAATCCTTTTGTTTATTCATTCATTCAAGTTAACTTTGGTTAACTTTGCAAACTTATCAAAAGTTAAGATCGTACCGAAAGCTTTTAAAAATTGCAGCATTTATATAACAGTATTTTCAAAAGCAAGCTTTCTATAAGTCACATCAAAAATAACATCAATCAACCTTCTCAACAACCTTCCGTCGACCATCTCGACTTCTGGTCCGACGACGTCGGTCTTTTTCTGCCCGCCGTTCTTCCCTGGCTCGTCGTCTTTCATCTCTCTGATGCCTTGAATGATGATGGTTACGCTTTGATGGCCGATCACGTTCCGCCGACTCACCCCGATGGTGATAATAGAGAGGTGAGGTACGGAATCTGAAAATTGAAAATGATAAATATTGCCCAAACTCTCTTTCATATGTTAAATTTTCTATGAATAATTTTCTCAGTAAAATGACTCACTTCTTTGGTTCAACTGGTGACTTTGAGCGTGAACGTGATGTGGAAGACGATGTCTGTTTAGCATTATAATGGTCATTTTCTTTTTCCCTATCACGCTGAACTTCTTTTTCCTTCCCACTTCCTAAAAACTGTCAAAATTAGGAGTACAAAAAGCTGCAATTGGATTAAACACATAAAAGATCAAACGCAGCCAGAAGACAGCCTCAAAAGACTCAATATATGCAGTACAATATTTTCAAAAGATGTAAACCATATTTTAAAAAAAGCATCGCACCAACCTTCTCTTGCCTTATTTCTAGCACCATTCTGCCGCTCCATTTCAGCAGCTTTGTTAGCGATTTCGCGACGTCTTTTCTCCAAAATAGCTTTTGCTCGTTCAACTTCTTTATTAGCCATGCTTTCCGCTTGCTGAACTTTTGCAAGTGCATTGCTGAGACCAATTCGTAGTTTGTTCAGTGTATCATTCAACCGTGTCCAGTTTGGAGCCTGAAATCATAGGACTTCAGTAAACTCAAGTGCTCAAAAAAATGATGAAAAACCAATTGCAATAATAAGGAAAACATTTTAAAAAATCTTCAGAGAAATGTACAATGAGCCATTGCTTACTCGTATTCGCGTATAAACTTGCAGCAGCAAAAGAGAGATCGTCTGTACATCCCTATCACTTGCATCAAATGCTTCAAACCAAGGGAAGGGTTCGCGCGGAAGCGGCAAGGGTTCCTGGAAATGTTGAATTCTTAATTAAAAGAAGCAAATATGAGACATCATATTGAAAATGAAAAGATCCGATATACTTACTGCTATAGTTCTTGCTGCAAGATGAATGCAAGCGCATGCAATTGTTTCTGGCTGATACCTGAGAAATATGTCTGTACGTAATCCATCATTCATATAGCTCCTAAAATTTACAAATTGATGCAGACAACGCAAAAAAACGAATCGGCAATTATCTGGAAGTTAGAAAATGTATAACAGGAAAATCAATTTGAGAGGGAAAATTATTGAGAGAAGAAGGGTAAAGGGTCTAGTTTTTTAAAACTGCCTTACTTCCAACATTAAGGTCAGCTTTCTGAGCATCGTAAATCTGTAATCTTCCTTAAAAACAAATCTACAAATAATTCATAAAAAAGACCACGTCCAATTGCTTTTTGAATGCTACATAAATAACTGTAATATTTACCATGCTTTTTGCATCAATTCATGGTTGCCAGTAGCGCCCAGTGCATGAAGATATGCGTATATAAGTTTATGTGGATGATTGACATGCACTACAAAACCAAGCGCATTCAACAGCTTCCGCTCCGCTTTTATTACTTGATTCTTCAAATCTACATAGCTTCGATCCAAAAGCATTGGAACATACCTATAAATAAGCAGTAATCCAAACACTCACTCCAACGCCTAGTGCATTCCTATGAACGGCAATTGTATGTTGAACATCTCAGTGCTATGTTTGAGCGTCTGTAAGCATCGTCAGTAATGCCTACACCACCCCAAATAAGTAAATAATTTAAAGGCACCACAGATCTTTTCGATACAATTCTGAAAACTGAACAATATGAACAAGCAACTGACCTTCTCCTTTCTCAAATAATCTTCAGTAAACCACTGCTTCCTACACAATTATGTCATATTAGTCCATATTTGCAATTTTGGAATGTTGATAGAATCTTATCTGCTGTTTGTACATTGTCAAGAGTTGGCAGAATTTGAAACATACGCAAAAATAACCAACTAAAAGTAGTTTGAACAAGCACAAGCGACTTCCAAAATAGATCAAAAAAAGGAAGGACAGCACGATATGTCTAGGAAGAGAATCACAACTATATATGTTAATCGCAAGATGTGCTGAGAGTTACATAAACTGTACATTGACTCACATTCACAATTTATCGTTATTGATGATGCTAAAAATCATCACCATATAATCCGCCCGCTGACTACGCATGGAGTGATAAAAAGAAAAACAGTAATTGAAAGATGTTTTGAAAATGTCTGCGGTGAGTGACTTTAAAAGTGTAAATAAGTGTGTTGAGTGTGGCATGAAGAGTATTAAAAATGGAAAATGTTGAAAAACCACTATGCACGAAAGACAATTCCGTTATAACAAAGAAATATAATGCGTTAGATAGGATTTATGATTTGTCAGAATGTGAAAATTATTCTACTTCAAACAAAATTTGTACTAATGCTAGAAAACAAATGACAGGAAGGATGAAAGAACATTTACGCAATTATATCATCTGCAAATATATTTTTCTTCCTCTTCTAAAGAGCAAAAACTGAACGGTCTCCAATGCTGGGAAAGCTTCGGAATGTGTAATATTCACCTATAGTTATAAGAACTACCAACCAAAAATCATTAAAATAGCTATAAGATGGTTTAACCAACAAAACTCCGTCTTTCCCATTAATGATGCAAACCCGCAACAATGGATGATAACAACCAAATTCTTTTACATAACATGACCTTTAATCAAATAGGAAAAACTAGCTCAAGTATGCTGCAGTTTCAAAACAACATTGACATGATTCTGTCATACCGTCAACCATTATAGTCTAATAAGTAATGTGTCCAATCCAACAACATTTAAAAACAAGGAAGGATCTGGCAAATCAGTGAACTAAATGCTGAATGGTACTTTCATCCTTACCTTCATTGTTCACTAAGCAATCAGCAATAACAAATGCGGCACAATGAAATCCACACAAAATGAACGACCAGACCACATATCTTTAAAGCACTAAAACATGAATGAATATTTCAACTGAATTAAAAAAATGCATCCACAAGCAAGGTTGCATGCTATTTTAAAGACTTTTCCAATAAAATTTGGAAATTTTAAAGATAAAGCGAGAGTATAACCAAGAGATTGAATTATGAAATCATCTCACAGTAGTAATGTGCCTACCGGTTCTCTCAGCCTAATATATCTAAACACATTTGACGTCTAACCATTAATGATAGCTTGAAGATGAATTCCTTTTACCCTAGATGTGAGAGAATTAGCTTTCACCCGCAATTACCATTTAATGAATTTCTATATATCTCTTTCCCAAATGCAATCAAGCAATTGGTATTAAATTAACTTACCTGTGTGTATAGAGAAAAGTTCAACCGCTCCAGCCCAATAGTGTTGCGATAAATCAACCAATATGCAAAAAAATTTTTTTTTATCACCAAATGAACATTACCAGAATCTACGGGAATCCGGAGCCTTTCCCAATTTAGCTTTAATGTTTGATTAGAAGCAACGCAAGAATAATTGAACCAAATAAAAAAACAACAAAAGTATTGTCAGTACTTTTCTGCCAACTCTTGACATCCGACAGCAGAATACAGAAAAGCAAACCTTTCTTTTCGAAAGAAGGAATAAACACATTGCTGTGATTTTCGATAAATGGATAGCCACGGCCAGAATTTATTGATAAGAATGTAATAATCTACAGAGGAATTATATAAACTAACGCGAAATTTCCCAGATAGATGCAATGAAAATGAGGTTTCCGGGAAAAGCAAAAACATACCTTATACTTTCCGGGGGATACACGAAAAAATTCATGCTGTTAGCCTGTAATCAAGCAGGAAAGCGGACGGAAGCAAAGCTAGCAAAGTTTCCCATTTGTAAGACTCTACATTGACACGAAACAGTCCAACTCACGCCCAGACCTTCGCAGTTCAGGGCCTAATAATGCTTGTTAATTTACGATGTTCAAAAATTTTTTAATTACGAAGAAAAAATTGAAATATTTCGCAACTGCAAATAAAAATAAGCAGTAGCTGTTACCATGGTTTACTGAAAATAACTTGATTAGGAAGGCAGCAGTTGCTTGTAGCATCGTCCATTCCGTGTGCCATCAACGTGCAGCGAGCTGCACGCGTATAACGACAGTATCGATACAGTGTGCATATATGCCGACTCCATATTGATAGGTAGTCTTTGATAACACACACAGAGAATCAGTAAAAGACGAAATCCAACTTGAAGAGAGCTCCAAATGTGCTTCATTCATCTCTGTAGAATGGATGGAAGTGGTGACCGTACAAGAGAGTGGGGGCACACGCATTTTTTACTGCCATACGTGTATCCGCTCTGCCAGCTCTGTGTCACCTGGAGTGATTAAAAATATGATCAAATATATTTCATAATTTTACAGTAACCCACCGTTAAATCTGGTTTTTTCATTGAAAAAAAATTCAAAAAAACATCTGGGAATGACTAATTGCATATCCCTTTCCTCTTTCTTCCTTTGGGATAAGAAATGGATGGCATAAAACAGTAATACATAGTATCCGTTTAATATACGATTAAGACACTATTTGAATCACTGAAACCCATTACTTCCAACTTCCTGACTTATTATATTATACCGAAAAAGTGAACGTAATAAGTCAAAATCAAGAAACGACTTTTTAGCAGAGACAAAGTTGATAAAAAAAAAAAAAAACAAGTATTCCCCTCTTAATTGGCAGTTTGATTCTAGTAATATCCCGTGTTTCGGGAAAAATATTTAATTCTTTTTAAAAAATTTTCCTCCTAATAACAATCACCACATCATATTCAAAGTCATGAGCTCATACACATCTATTATAACAGGCTTAAAAAGATGATAAATCTTAATTGAACACGGTCTAAATCGTGCTATGCCTCAACAAGTCTCAACATTAGAACACAAGTATCTAAAGATATAAGTTTCAGAACGACGAAAAAACCGCCGCCTGAAATAAAAGTCAAAACGAAATTTTGCTTCAACATGCAAAAGAACATCCAAATCGATAAAATCAGTTTTTACTTATTTCTTTCCTTTTTGCAAAAAAGAAAACAAACGAAGGTCACATGAAACAGCGATTTGAATGTGCAAACATGACGATGCCTACAGAACAACAAAAACACGAACTTGCTGCCGACTAATAGAAGCCGACGTATTTCAGAAATAAAGCTGAGGGAACTTTAAATAACCTCAAAAGTACCATCCTTTGTGTCAATAATGTCCATTGCATGTCCTATCGTTCCCTCTCTTACACGCGTAAATCCTGTATGGCCATGTATATTTTATAAGTAATGAATTAGAATTAAACTTACTTTTTGGATTCAGTTCTTTTGCCATGTAAATGTTCCAAACGATGGAACACATTGATGACATCACGTGGCCGACGTGGCGCCTCCTCAATCTTGCTCGCTAATAAAAGGCATGCCATTACCGTATACTAAACTTTTTATCATTACTACGACTGAAATAAAGCAGATCGTAAAGAAGTTATAAAAAAATCAAATAACTATAGCAGGATGCTGTTCTGGTCTTACATCTGAAAGCAAACAAAAACGTGTTCCACGAAAATATGCAACTCACCCTCTTCATTCAAAATAATACTAACACTTTACACAATATTACTACAATGCATAACACTGTAAAAAATTTAATGCTTCGATAACAGATGTCCATACCAGTTGGTAGCAATACAATAGCTCGAGATTAAATGGCCTAAACAGCTAAAACTGATGCTACGAACTAGATGAAACTAATACTTAAAGCAAAAAACTGTTAGTTGCATTCACAGTGATCTTGCCGGTAAAGATAATTAGAGGGAGCGCATATCGTTGGATTAATCAAAGTTGCATTTAGCAAGGGAAAACGCGAATTTCTCCTTGATAACAAAACCTTATTATCAGAAAATAATGCCAACCTTCAAACCAATATGAAAACTATCTCTCCATATTGAACATACATAAAAACTTTCGTTTGTTTTGTACTGTTGAATGATTTAAAAACAGTGAAGAAAGGGATCAAAACATACTTCGAAATGATGTCGAACAAATGACCTTTGATAATAAAATCGCTGGTAAAGAATTTGTGCTGTCGCTGCTGCAACCTGAGGTATACGAAGCAGTATCGCACCTGACTGAATTATTTCACAACCAAGATATCGCAAATCCTAGAAAAGGAAACAATACTTCTAGTGCGTAACAACAGACAGAATAAATTAGCTATAAATTCATGCAACAGCCAAAAATACTAGCAGCAATTTACATACCAATTCGGTTTTCCGATCTAATCCATCAACTAAAGAAGGAGGATTCCCCAACTTAGCCACTGAATGTTCATCTAGTGTAAGAAGCCATTTATCTGCTGATATATTAATCGATGAGAACAGTCTGAAACAAAAAGAAATCATTTAGAGTAATTGAAAACGCAATGCAGAACTCAAAGAATTTAAGGATATGTAAATGTTATCAATTTTACCTTCTTTGTCCAAAACTGCTTAGCTTTATCTTTGTCCCGACATCATCCACGATTACCTGTTCTTCCTTCACATCCTTTATCTCGCTGACAGATGAGTTTAAATTAGTTTTTCGCTGCGAATGCTCAGCAGAGTTTTTTGAAGATGGTTTAGGAGCTAGCGTCATCATGCTGTTTTTGATCATCATTATCTATGACAATAAAAAATTAACACTCAACTATTAGGTTATTGTGGCATCCAACAAGGTTTCTCCATAAAAAAGATAGCAGAATTCTTGTAAAACAAATGTGAATAACCGAGCAAAAAAATAGAAGCAGACTAAACTTCTAAAAAATAAGTATAACTGTACACGGTAGAAAAACAGATAACACGTAGCAGAAAAAGTGAACAAACCCACCGCTTTGGACACGGGAGATACAACTTATAAGGCGAACATTTCACCGACATAATTTATGAATTCATGAAATGACCTATCTTTCAGAAATGGTTTTTTAGTAAAGGAGGTGAAAATGGTGCACTAATTAAGAATTCTCCACCGGCAATTTAGCAGTTCTATGACATAATCAAAACTGCTAACGCATGACTTCACATTTGTAAGTAACAGTCAGTGAAAAAAAAATGTACACGAAACTATTGAATTCTTTTAAAAAAATGTTTTCATTGCTACTAATACAAATCAATTTAAAAAAGAAATTACGAGAAATGAAGGAACAAAAATTAATTGGTTACTTATATCTCTACTATATTTCCTTTTCTTCACTGAATTTAAAAGAAATGAACGTTACGAATTAAAGGAATTACACGGTGATAGTATTTATTTCAGTAGCGTAAATACCTTTTTGGAATCACTGCCTTCTACAGATAAACAATCAGACATGACATATACAATTTAATGAGACACCAAGGAAAGAGCAGACAAATGACAGAATGATATGAATACTTTCTGAAGGTACCTTATACTATTCTCTTCATCACATTGAACTAATATTTGAATATTTAAAAATTACCAATAAGCTAATCAATACATCACCAATAACTCTTAGACTTCACAAAACCTATAAATAAATCCCAACCAACAGGGCAAAAAAAGCGTACGAAAAGCCAACAATTCACCGATCAATGAACATACTGTAAGCGATGAGCGTTCTGCGTATCGCATTTGTTGTTATAGGAAGCAAGACAGAGGCGCCACTTTTGAAAATTGGAATTTTGTAGCATTGGAGTTACTATGGATACCGAAAGATACGATGAATTTGTTAGACAAGTTTTGAAGGTTAGTTTCAATTATTAGATTATATTTTTATCCTTTCTACAGCAATTAATTACTACTTCCTTTATATCTACACTTGACAATTATTATTTCTTTGCTTTTTCTCAGTCTTAATTTCTTTCTCGCGAGGGAGAAATTATGATTTAGCTTCTTGTTTTTTATTTTTCCACGTAATTTTACAAATCGTTTGCGAAAACATATATTTCATTTCAAGGTTAAAATTGAAATGTTGAAAAAATTTCAGTTATGTTTGAAGATAAGTCGCAAATTAGTAATACTAACGAATGGTATCAAAAAGTACAAATATGTCGGCGTGTACCGCCACGACGTGTACAGCTTGACGGATGTAATAAACCGGAATGCTACGCGTTATCGTTACGAAATGCACGATTGCCTAGTGTAATAATCCTTTTGTAAATACTGGAAGGATCTATTCAAAATAGCAGGGAAGATAATGAAATGTATCGGGGAAAGTATCATCAAAAATTTCCATCTATTTGCAGAACTTCGTCCTTGTTTTTCAGTTAAAAATGGATATGTTATATCGCATTCATGCATATTTCTATGATAAACGGCAAAAATATTACTTCGGGAAACCGTTTTGTGGTAGATGGTGCCGTCCCACTTCTGATTTTGTCCCTTTTACTGAGGTTGCTAATATTCATTGATGTGTATATATCAGAATTTCTTTCTCATTTATTTACAACATCTAAATCATTCAACTATATCCGCAAATCTTCGATTTAGTTATAAAATTCAGGAAATAATTTATCACTCAAAATGCTATTGATGTTGAATTTTCTGCATTTATCTGCCAACACTTATGGAATATTTGATAATATGCTAAAAAGCTACAGGTAATCTTCTTCTGGTGTTCCTTTACCGATAATATCGATATTATTCTGGAAGTGGTTGAGGGAGAGCAGAGAGGACAAAATTGTAGTCGTTTATATACAGCAGGATGGACTTCACTATCATTGGAAAGCACCGAAAATTCGACTGCCTTCCGCAGGTGTTATAAATATTTTACTCAAAAATTTTATTTTACAACCAAATTATTTCTGAATCGTCCATTACTTCGTTGCAATATTGGTTTGATCATTTCCTCATTGCATCATTTTTATTGTTGCAGCTAAATGCTTTCAAACTTGATTAGCTAACTACATGTTTGTACACAAGTCTTATTCTAGACTTCCACTATACCCGGGATCTCCGAAAGCGTTGTTTTTTATGGATTCTGAGGTGGAAATGACAGATCTTCTCGGAAAGATAAATATCGGTGTAGAAATTTGTTTGCAAACACATCAAGAAATGTATAATGTATTGGACTATATTCCTGATTGGTACATATTTGATCAATGGGAAGATATTCCTGGGTTACGAAGAAGTTAGATTTAGAATGGTATTTAATGTGAACTTTTACTTTCTGTACTTATGGAATTCCTCATTCTTTACTGGATTTAAATTTATGAAAAAGCAGTCGTAATAATGGAAATATTTAGGTAAATCTCAGGCCATTCATCCGGAAGCGTTGAAAAGTCGAACATCCATTTTAAGAAAAATAAATGTTTCATTCGGCATGGATGTCTACAAATTTGAACAAGTTCTACTTCATTTAATGAACAATGACAGGCTTTATCGAGCAAACAGATCACCTGCAGATATTAATATTAAGATGATGGAAGTTTTAGAAAGAAGAATTACAGTACATTTTGCGTTTTCTTTTTTCCAGGATTTCCTAATGCTAGTTTAGTGCTAGAGATGATAGTTTTTTTCTAAAATGCGATTAATTTTTAAGTCAGCATCTTAAAGCACGGGAGATAAAATAATTTGAACTGCTTCCTTTCAAAACTTTTTAATTTTTGAAACTTCGAAACTAATTTAGATTGGGATGCATAACGGTTTATGCTATGTGGAGAAACCGCAATGTCTACATCTTACTTCATCCGAAAATCAAATTTGCAGCACCTTGGAAATGAGACGGTATATCAAATCAAATTTAATACAAATTTCTGTAGAATTTTGAGTTACACGTAATAATTTTAATTTATATGAAATTATCAAATTTTCAGATTACAGTCGCAAAGTCTGTGCATGAATGGAAGTGTAATCTTAAATAGAATGATTACAGATCCTCGTTTCGCTGTTGTCTTTTCACTGGATTATCTTGTCGGAGTTCATTCGTGTGATGTTAGTATTTTTATTGAAATTAATATATGAACTTTGGTAATCCATTTCACTGGTAAATTACCAGCGATAACTTACCAGTTCACTTCATTAGTCATCTTCAAATTTCATTCCAGAGGACAGTACATTCATCACAGTCAGTGATGATCTGTTGGGGTGCTTGGTGTCCTTTTGCTGTAGATATCATACCGAATGGTGAGATTACTATCCCTTTACTCGGAGGTATTTTTTTTTCAATTTTATTATTTTGCACTTTCATTTTTTATAACATATTCATTACATTTATCATACTTAAGGTATAAGTATCTTTTCTTACTTCCATACAAAATATTGATTCTCATTTATCTTTTTCTAGCCAAAGAATTGTCTTCCTCTTTATAAAAGAACTTGAACAAGTATCATCTGTTTAGGACCATACGTCAATCCAGATGAACGTTTAGCATTCAGAAGCTTATTTGCTTTTCGCTCTGATTTGTCCTTTTGTGATCAGTTTCCAAGAATTAAAATTACATTTATATGTTCAGGACTTGGAGAGGTTGGAATTCGTAGTAATTATTTTGTATTTCTTTTTTTTAATTGCTATATTATTGTATTTTAACCCAGCGCGGTAATTTCTAGAGTTAAAAGAGCGTGTACAATTTTAATATTCAACCTATCCTTGCCCATTTTTAATTTCGCATAATAGTGTAAGTTGATCATTTGAATTACTATCACGCACCAGATTTTTGATTATTAAACGCTAACTGTTTGAATGTATAATTTTTTTAATTGTGCGATGAATCACTTATTTCCAGTAGACATTGTAACAGTTTCTTTAACTGAAACAATGTTCTAGATTGAGTACCTGTTAAATACTTCAACATGCATCAACAATGAGTCTCAGACACAAGACTGGAAAAGACCAAATATGGAAACTGTTGGACTTCAACTTAATTCAACTGAAACTGCTCAAAATCCCGAAAAAATGCTCGGAAATAGGTTTGCATTATGTTCTTTTTTGCATTACCATGTCTGAGCCTGTAGCCTGCTAAAAAAATGTGATTTTACTCTTTCGAAATGAAAATAGATAACTGATATTAATTAACTTGAAAAATTCAGCTCACTAAATGATTCATTCACTTATTTCAGGTACGGAATGAAGTCATCATTGCTTTTATCATCGGTAACTTTTTGGTAATCTTAAAATAGTCTGAGTATTTAATATGGCACACTTTTGCTCGCAGCAGCTGCAAAGTGTATTATCCATTTGTGTGCACCTATACGTTGCACAGCATTATTAATATATTGAATAATGCTGATCAAATTGTATGTATTTTAGGAAGAAAATTTTGGTGAAAAAATTTCTTCCAGTGAAGAGCGAAAATATGACACTTGTACGAGCGTGAAAATTTATGGTTCACCATTAGCGAGGTAAGATTATTGGTCTTTTTTTCACTTGTATCTTTTTATTACAATTTTACATAAACTTTTAAAACTGTTATTGTGATATCTTTTAGGATATCAAATATACCTCGTTCATCTCTTGCTGTCCTCGCTGACATTTCATTCACTCCTATAAAAGATCGCAATGGAAACAAACCGAAACTTGTGGACATTGAGAACTTTCCGGTATATTTATTAAATTTTTATCATTGAAAGTTTCACTAAAAGTTTTCATTAAATTTTCAAAAATTTTAAATTTATTTTTAACGAGATAGTGATGCTTAATCTACAGGTAAAACAGCATTCTTCCTGGGGGAACAATAATTCATATGATAATAATATTGCAATGTGTGAAAGATTCCATTAACTTTTATTGTAGACTCCAGACATTAATATTGAACTGAATGATAAATTAAATACGAATGAAATCGTCATGCAGTTTATGGCCATTCAAATCAGGTTCTTGTTAATAATAACTTAATTATTGGACCGTTAGTGGTAAAATATCCAATTAAAGTTAGCCAACTCATTTTTTTACATGGCTATATTAAATTTTTCGAATGTTTTAGTGGAGGAGATGTTGGTTCCATCAATATACCAAGTGCAGTATTCTTTACGATGGAATTTTATCGCTTCCACACAGTTACAACTGAAAGGTTTGTTATATAATTTTTCATCAAAATTTATAAATTAAAAATTCACGACAAATGTAACTCACATAATTCATTTCATGCATAAATTAAAATATGAGGAATATTACCATTTCAAATAATTATAAATCATAATTTACAGGCTATGGTTAGCAAAAACAACTCACCACGAACAGTTCTTTGTTTTGAAGCGCAGAGGAAATATTGAAGAGATCTCTGTAGAAGACTGCAATGGCTTCACTGTTAACAATTATTTTTCCTTATAAAAATTCGAGAATAATTCATGAATCTCAAAATGTTATTATTATTTGAAAATTTAGGTAAGATATATGGTCGATGGGAACTCACTTCCAGATGGAGACAAAGAAGATTTTATCAATTATCTTTCAAATGGCTATGCGATTGTTGATGTATGGAATGCTGATTCTCTGTTACCTCTTGGCAAGTTGTATATTTCGCTAAAAGTTAGTTTACTCAAAGTATTTAAGATATTGTCATTTTGTTCAATAATCAATTAAAATACTGAATGAAAAAAAAAACATTTTTTTTTAAGAGCTGAAAAAATTATCCTTAATATACGTTTTTAGAAAATACGGTTCCTTATGAAACTTTTGGATGAGACAAATGTAATTTAAGGATTTCTAACTAGTAAAAATTTAAGGAATTTTTTTACAGTTCTTGCTGAGACATGGATCGGAGGCAGTACAGGCCGATATACAAAGTGTAGTAATGCTCAGCAATTTTCTCGATCCATCCATTATAACATGTCAAGTATTACTTCGATTAACCAGTATTGGCTATCCATGTTTTAAACAGATAGGTATGATAACTGCTTCATAGTAAGGAATAAATAGATAACTCGATATCTACGATTCAAAATTGTCGATTATGAGAAAGAAAAATTTGTAATGAATATAGATAAACATCATCCATTCATTCATTTCTTGTATCTTCATGACTACTGGTATCCGGTTGATGACATTGAAGCTTTTGCATTATTTAAATTAGGCTTTTAAAGGCCTGCACCATTGGTATATCAGCGCAAAAAAATTGAAAAAAATTCAATTTATCTGGTAGGCAAAATGCGTTTGCATTGCGATGAGCTTCGCTTTAATGTGTAAGAAAGCTAACAGCTTTTTCCATTTTCAAGTATTAAAATATATTTGTTAAAGTTTATATTTGGTTGACAAGGAAAACTTGTTTCTTTGGCTTTACTAACTTCATTGTCCAAGTTAGATTCAATGCGAAATCGAATGAGCACAGTGGTAAGTCGACAATTAACTCGAATTGGTCAAGATGAAAATGAATCGTACAAGATTAGAGCTAAACCATTGAATCCAATCCACGAAAATTCTCTGCAACATTTCTTGGCTGCTCAAAGGTAAAAAATTCGATTTACAACAGTGCTTGATTTCTGTACTTACCACATTTATTATAGAAACATTGAATCCCTACGAACTGTTATCATCAACTTTCCCACTATCGAGCTTATGAATGCTTAATTTTTATTGGTAAAAGTGAAAATCTTCAGAAATAAAAACTAATTTAAAGAATTCTTTTTTAATAATCTATGATTATTTTCAATTAAATTTTTTGAGATTGGACATAAATCAGCGTTACAATGAAATTATGGGCGGTACACCACTGGGGGCAAAAAACCAGAATTCAGTGATAAAGCCGCTCACGGTAAAAGTATAAACTACTGATTTTTTAAGGAATCGATAACTCGCTTATTAAAGATTTCTGAACAATGCTAACCTAATTGCCTACTATTATCTAACATTTATAAACTATTTTTCATTGTAAGCTTAAAAGAGTAATGTATAATTTGTTAAAAAATCAAAAAATCGAAACGATTTTCAAACTTACTCTTTTAAACTGCAGTTAAGTCAACATCGTTCAATATTATTTCGTAGAACAAGAAATATTGCAGGGATCAATGAAGCGGTATCTGTTTCAGCAAGAATTGGAAGCCTATAAAAAATTGCGTGATGAAGATAAGGCATCGAAGCTACTAAAAGTTGTTTTCAAAGCAATAACTACAGAATATCGGTTTGAATTAGCATACTGAAACGTTTTTCGAAGAACAGCAAGTTCTAGTTTAAATATGAAATAGTTAATAGATAGATAATGTATCATATTTGATGGAATCTCATATGTTTAAATGTCAATTTTTTCTTGAAATGAAATCAAATTGTTTGAATAGTATCAAATTTTATTTCACTACGATGTATTCATTTTTTGTAGAATTTATCCAAAATATGGTCAAGTCATATTTTTCGAGCACATGCTTCAAAATACGGAATCAAACCCAGTTGTAATCGTTGTAGACACTGCCCAGAGCACATTAAAGTAAACTTGCTGAATTTTTAATTGGAATCACCTTCTTGAATTTTATTGATATATTCAGAGCTCATGTAATTAAAGAAGCTTGAGCAGCATCTTCATTCTTTTCTCCCTAATATCCAAATTTATATCCTATTTTCCTCAAAAGAGATTGATAATTGCCAATCAATATTTTGAAATTATTCATGACAGATTTGAAGCAAATCCATAATTGGTCTGCATTTTATTGCAATTATATATTGTTATTACAGACTATTTTGACATGATAATTTGTTGAAATATTACAGACCACTTTTCGATGTAGATTTATGGCAGTATTACAAAAATATGTACAGAATTGAAACTCCACTTGAAAAGGACCTATATCAAATATCAGGAGAAAATGAACAAACTACCGAAGTGCAGATTTTCCTGAAACCGATGGAAACCATATTTGCACCATTTATTTACGATGGATTTACGCTGCCTCAAGAACAAATCAGAGATCAAGTTAAAGTAACGTAAAGTTAAATATAAAAACCTAGATTTTAAAGGGTTTTTTAAAATGAAATTATCATATTTCTACTTTTTGCAGTTTAGCACTGTTTACTGCCTTGGTAATTGCTCCATACTTTTCCAGAAGGAATACTTGATATTTTGTACAATTATAACAATCCAGAATCGTTTTGAAACATGGATTTACCTGTAAATTTCAGATAATATTTAAAAAGAAAAATGGTGGTGAACCAATAGCAATCTTAGATTTATTGGTCGGAAATCGTCGTAACATAATTTCTAATTCATTTCGTTTTTATCACGAAGCGGAAACAACGCTATCCAGGATCATTCACATTACCGGATATAAAAGTAATCATAGAAGCAATTTTTGAACCTATTTTATTTTCAAAGGAAAAAAAGGAAAACTCATATAATTTTGCTGACCTTTTATAAAATGCTTATTTTAGGTCGTGTGTTTTCCATCCGTTGTACAGATCCTCTTGTACTAACCTCATTTAAAAATAACTGCGATGGCTCTCAGGATTTACATTTTACGGTATATATAACTTAATGATAATTTGGAAGCAAAAATTCTGTAGCAGTTGTTTTGAGAAGAAATCATTACGTTTCAAATTTTATTGTCCCATTCATGAAATTAATTTGCAACTTTTTACAGTGTCAAACAGGTAAAGCACCAATATTACGAACATTCACAGTGATCTTTTTTTCTGATCAATACTATAGCATTGTTTTGGGAGCATGGTTAATACACATTCATGCGGTGAATCAAATCAATTTGAATGCTGTTCGTGCACAGCTCATCAAAGTTCCCATCGTTTTAAAGTAAGTCGGGACTTTTGATATCAGAAATCTTTTGGTTCTGTTTGATCGTAAGAAGCATTTATTTAAATGATGATGCCTTTTTTGAAACGAAAAAGTGAGAATTCATGTATTGCTGCTAATTATTTGTGCATCTAATTAACTAAGGGCTATAGAATCTCTTTTTCTAATAGCTTTTAGTTTAAATCTTAATTTATTTTTCACTCTTTCTTTTTATCTCTTTTTTCTACTGTTTATTCAAATAATTCATGTTTATAATGGATTAGGAAGTGAATTTTCATTTTCTCTGTATTTGTAAATAAAATACGTATTTACAAATTACTTTTAGAACTGAAGATAACTACGATGGCTTAGTTCATTTTGGAACCTCTTCAAAAAATCTTGAGATTCATCCATCAGATGCAATTGCAGCGCAACGTGATGACACTTTGGATGCTGTAGTTAATTTTTTGCCAGATATCACAGGTTAATTCCTTTAATTGGATGTGTCCCTAGTAAAAAATATAAATTACTGTATTTTTGAGTATAGAAATATGAAATAACTTTTACTCAGCGCCTTAACATCTTTCTACTCTGTTTATCGGTCCTTCTTCAAGGTCAATCAGTACTTTATTTTTGATAATCTTTTTGATAATCTTATCAGTCCTGAATCCCCAAACGATATCTATTCTTCTCATCAAGAAATTCATTCGATGCAAAAAGATCAAAGGCACGATGTCCATTCTTCTTATCGAGAAAAATGCCTTCCATGCAAATTCTCGTCGGAAATGCCTTCTATATATAAAGATCAAAAACTTCTCATTTCTGCGATGAACACATGAATGACAAAGATATTTTATTTTGAAAACTATCGAATATGTTTATTATGAATCCGACAGAAGGCAGTCGAGTATTGCAATGATCTTGATAATATTTACATAGCATTCAGTTACCAGAGAACTTTTGATTTATTTCTCAAATTTAGTTTTATCTCTACTGAAAGAATGATAAAACATTAATTGATTGTCCCATAAAACGGTTTAGTTATTTTATCAATTTGAGTCAATCATGTAGCCTCAAATATCCACTTTGCCTATATGAATAGAAAGATCGTCCTCAGGCAATATCGGTGTTTCCCACTTCGTTTATATGTTGCTTTCCTTTCTTCAGAGTGTGCTTTCAGAAAATATTTACAATGTGTTCTAAGCTACTGTGATTTGTGCAAAACATTGCTGTCAAATATTTGCGATACAAGGTAAGCTAAGATATCAGAAGAAATTTATGAAATCCTGACTTTTGAAGGTTCTCGTATGATGCTAATTTCGGCAACTGATCAACGAACAAATCACTTATTGTATCAGTGGATGATTGCAGTAAATGTCCAAGAAGCCAATATCACTAAAATATTTGAAGTTTATTTGCAAAGTAAAGGAAATCAAACAATTGTAAGCTATATTATTGCAAGTTTAAGGATCCATTCCATACTATTGGTAAAAATGTTTTTTCCGAAAAAGTTCTGTTGTGATCTTAGTTTCTAGCACAACATTTATCACATAGTATTCGATAAAGTTATTTTATATTTTTGTTTTTCCAGATATTAGCTATAAGGAATCAATACAGCGTGGAACGCTTATTTAGGATTTCTTGTTCTCATCCAGAATGTGTCCGGATTGAAAATGATATCGTCAGGCTTTCTGGCTACAAATCAATTAACATTTCCATCACATTCTTGCTAAACAATGAAGTGAAATTGCCTGAGGTATTTGTTTCGTATTTTCAATTTTTTGTTCCTTAAAGCCTATAATTTCAGCAAAACAGGCTCCAGATTCTGAATGAATTTTAAAACACTAATTTTTAAATCTTTTTCCTGTAATTTCCGGTAATTTTTTTTTGGTAATTCACAAGCTTTGACTATTTTCCGAAAAATTCCCTCCACTTTCAGGTACTTTTATTTGTTACGAATGCAGAAAATAATCTTCAGGAAGAAGCTTATTCTCTGAAATTGATTTATCATGATTAGAGCAACCAATTTCAATCAAAAATAGTTAGTAAATTTTTGAGAAACTGAAATATCAGTTCACGTAATTTGACATTCTAGCTGTAAAAAAATTTTACTCAGTGCTTGAAAAGTTTATGCCATTAGGCTACTTTTTCTCACAAATTTGTTTTGTTTTTTACATTCGTCCAGTCTAAGCAGCATCATGCTGCAATGTTGTAATTTCTCTACATTCTTTTATGAACGATCCATTTATTGTAAATTGAGAAAAAAGTGATGTAACCGGAATATTCATAAAAGAAGTGAAATTAAATTCAAAGCAGTTTTCCAATTTTTATTTGCAAAATGAAGTGTTAATTGCAAGCTTATAAATTCTACTTACCAAAAGCTATTCAAATATTTTTGGAAAATCATTTTTCCAGCTTAATTATTTTCTTACCAATGTCTTTAAGCACCGACCCCAATATTTTGCAAATCACAGTTCTATTCTTCAAGGTCAGCTTTTTATTCATTTCGTTTTTAGTTTGGGATTATCCTCAAAATTTATTAAAAGAATACCAAATAATGTATGTTTGTATTACTATTCAATAATGTAATGTTATGCATCTGAAAGTACAATGTTATGCATCTTTCAAATTCATCAGTTTCTAATTTACCATCTTTTTAACTTACTTGACAAACTTAATGTGTACTTTCATTAGCCGAATCTTCCTTCGGTCTTTTTTCAAAAAATTTATTTAAAACCTAATGAAGAACTGGAATTTTTAGACATTGTTATTTCTTAGTGGGACGAGTTAATACATATGAATGATATTCAATATATCAATCATTTCATCGTTTTAAATTTTCTTACTCTATAAAAAAAATTGAACAATTCCAAATTCTAACATAAGAAGTATCGCATAAGTTATTAACTTAAAGAATAGTTAATATGTTGATTATTCTTTATAGAAGAAAAATTTATCGTTAAAATTTGGTAAGCAATTGATATTTCATTTTAGCATTTATGTGTCAAGAAGTGTGTTGTTACTTTTCTTCATTTTCCAAGTTGTTTATAGCAAGTTTGTGAAAATGCATCAATAAAAATAGCCATTATCTTTCAGTCTGCTTTACAATGGTTTGATGCAAATTTTGTTGTCACATTTCCGAGAAAATATTTACGCGATAGTTCATTGTAAATTAGTCTCTAATAATCTTTTAAAATTGAAATTATAAATTAAGTATTAACAGATTAATACTACAAAATATCCTGGCCATTATATTTTGCGTAATGGAAACTTAAATGCGAATATCAAATATTGATTTCAATTATGCATAAAAAATTTCTCATTTAAACTAAAATCTGTTTGGAGCAAAAATGAAGCAAAATTTTCGCGATTTAAATTTAAATTTAAATATGGATTAAAATAGACAACGAAGATATCTTCTGTCTTTTTCACCTTTGTTGAATATAATTTGTTAATGCCAGACATACAATTGTTGTTTAAATGCACTGAACAGAGAAGTATCGTACGTTATTTACGACACACCATTCTATTCTCATATTGCATCATTTTTCGTCATCCAATCATTAGGAAAAAAAATTAAAATTTCAATCCTTCCTCACTAATCGTATATGATGTAAACAAATTTTTTAGCAGTCAAATTTTAAATTACCCAGTCAGTTAGTCGATCAATCATTCATTTAATTAGTTAGTTATTCATTTATAATTATATCCTTTCTATTGCTTGAAATTCCGAAGCATATTGTCTGCGAGGGATAGATTTATATGTTGAACTTCATGATAATTTCGTTATTTTATAATCTGAGTAAGCTTCAAAGTAGATTTGGAAATATTAAACATTATAAGTTTCTGATTTTTGTTTTTCCTTCTTAGTGTTTTCTGCAGATTGTGAAGAACATTAAAATATAATCGGCATTCAATGAGCAGCATTGTTGCAGTCATTCTATGTTGCTATCTCGCCGTGGGAAATGAAATCTTCATTCCCTCGCAGATATTAAGGATTACCAATTTTCTCTATCGATGGTGGTTTGGGGATCTGTCTTCACAGGATGCTATGAATGTTCGAAGATTGATTATTTGAAATAGATTGCTGCCAGCAATAAAAATTTTATAAGAAGGAAAACTTCAGATTTACATCAGAAGGCGTAAAATGTATAAATCTTTTACCGCAGACAATATTCTTCGGGATCTTAAGCAATAAAAAAGATACAGTTATCAATGAATGACTGATTAACTAACAAAATCAATGATTGATCGGCTGACTGAATGAGTAATTGAACAATTGATTGGCAAAAGATTTCTTTGCATACAAATACGATCAGCGAGACACAGCTGAAATTTTAATTTTTTTCCTGATGATTGAATGACGGAAAATGATGCAATAAGTGGGTGTACGATGGTACGTCGTAAATAGCTAAAACGCTTCCTCGTTCAATACATTTAATAGATTTGGGCAACATTTTAATATAATATATTCAATAAAGGTGAAGAAAAGAAGAAGGAACAAGTTTATTGTGTTTTTTAGTCAGAATTAAAAAGTTTCTGAAACATCAAATCTTTTCAAATTGTTATAATGCTCCAAGAAGTTCATTCTCTTGCTTTAACATTCCCGGAAATTTCATTAATATCGCCTCTATCATTGAATATTCGATTAGACATTAAGCTGATAATTTTCCTATCATATTATCAGAGCTTGGAAGAAATTTTCCGGACCTGCAGTTATTCCGGTAATCATTGCTATTTATGCAATGCCTTGTAATCTACAGAATAAATATAAATATGCTTGAAATTTGAATAAAATGCTATTTGCGGTACATATCATACATGCAACTAATTCCGTAGACCCAATAACTACAATGCGGAACGGATAAATTGATCATCCTCAAATTGGCACTTAACAGGTTTTAAGATAAACTTTAATTTATGCAATCCCCGTTTACTCTGATTGACTTTTCCACTTTCCAATAAATCTAAATTAATACTTGCAACATTTTGCGTCTTACTATAACAGCAACACTATTTAATTATTACCCATAAAAAATAAAATAGAATTTCGAAAGAATTCAAATATTTTGACAATTTTATGTTATGATAAGATAGTAATGGTGTTATGATAGGTCTTGTAAGTATCAGTTTTATTTTTAAATGTCCTTGTCCCTATTTATTAACATGATTTACTCTCTGATACATCCCATTATCAATTTGTTGATAACTCACGTCTGTGTGCAAGTATTTATATGTGTGTGTGCGCTCTTGTGTGTGTGTCTGCGTGTCCACATGTATCGCCCGTTTATTTTGAATTGAGAGTTTTTCAATGTAAAAAAAAATTCAGTATTCGTTGGCAGAATTCCCGAATTAACAAACCACGTGGCTTGAAAAGTGTCGTTTGTCTATGAGCGCTAAGATTAAAATATTTCTCAGTCTGGTGAAACATTTCATTGAACGGCTGGGAAGAATGCATCACAAATCGTTTTTGGAACTACTCGACAGCAATAACGTGACAAATGAATGGAATAAGAAAGGAAGAAAGAGCGGAGATGTTTCCTGAAGACTGAGCGAACTTTCATCACCATTATCATATTTGCACCGAAGATCAAACTGTCAACAAATGGTTTCACATTCTTCTTGGTTTGACCTTTGGTACGACTATGACAACAATGATGTCATTTTTATAGAAGCTATTTTCACATTCCGCAACAATGAGAGAGAGAAATCTCAGAACATGTAATGAAAAGTGACGTGACATTTTCTCTCTCTCATTCCTTAAAACTTTAAAAGACTCTAAGATGCTTTTATTCGCGGTAAATGAATAAATTAAAAACTAATTTAGCTATGAATCACATATATTCAATTAAAGTTACGTGTAGAATTCAATCTTAATATGAGCTTCTTTTTATAAAAATGATAATTGGTGACTGATTAATTACATACCTGATAATGCAGTGATTAAAATTATCAAATAATACGTTTTTATCTATTAGCTTCCAGTATGCAATTGCTTTTTTGCAGTTATTGCATTAATTCGAAGAAATGATCCCCTAATTGAAATGATTTCGATTTTAATAAATTTTTTGGGTGAAATTTTCAATCATTTTGAATTAATCCAAGATCATTATCAATTGTAAAAAATTTGTAATCTGAGGTTATTGTCACTTACAAGGTAAAAGTTGTAGGAATAAAGAAAGGAGGGCAAAACAGAAGTGAAACGGAACGATAAAAAAACTAAAAGAGAAGAGTTTTTGATCCGTTATTTAACTCATCTATTGCATGATCCGATCGAATTTTCTCAACTTCGATTTCAGATCTATTCTCACCTGCTCCATTTCTAAATTCTTAATAAAATTCTCAAATGATCGAAGCATTCCCCCCACTTATTTTCTCCAATTTCTCTTACTGTCATACTATGAATATTTACTGAACCGTTAACAATTATTACTCTCATCATATTTATTTACTGATAATGATAATCGTTCGAATGTGAGATACATTTTTGGCTAGCGAGGAAGATGAGGGTGGAGCAATTCCAATTTCATGTTTAATTTTGCATTGGGGCACACATTCACATTCACAGCGGTCGATATGGTTTTCTCGAACTGGTTTCCAATAGAATTCCTATTTTGTTTCATGTGACACTTTCTCTAAATTTTTGGTAAACATCATCATTTTGAAATAATGATAATACTTTAAAATATCAACAATAGCGATTGTAATAAAAGTCACGAGGTCACATTGATTCACTTACACTGATCGCGACCTTTTCATAGCAACTGACTGGTCAATTTTTATCGAATATCAGTATATACTGGAAGTGAAATTTTACGTCGACATTTGAAATTTTATGTTTATGAAAATTTATATCAGTGTCTTGTTGAAATGAAATATATTGACCGTTTCACAATAACCAAATGAAAATATTCATACATTAGTTTGACATAACAACGTTTCTTTTTGCTTCCGTTTGTAAACATAATTTAAATAAAAAGGGATAGCAATTAAGAAGATAATTGAAAAAGTAAAAATGAGCTCGAAATACGTTCAGTTTAAATGAAGATCAGGTAATTTTTACGATATCCGGAACAATTTTCAGTTCGTTACATATAATTATCAACATTTCAACTTCTTCTTGCTATATGTTTTGCTCACTTTTCCTCTCCCACAACACAATTACCAGCTTTTTCGTTTATTATAACTTTTCTTTAGTCTTTTTGATTTGTCAGAATTTTATTATCACTTTTATCAAAATCATACTAAATATCCCGATGCTAATGATAAGCGAAATGATAGTACAAAGCACTAATTAGTCACTAATTTTGTCATGATACAGTGATTATAATATTATGAATTTTATGAATGAAATTCATCAGTTTTTAATGAAAAAATATTTGATATTGTCATGGTGAGTTATTTCACAATGGGAAAAGGACGTTTGAAAAAACAATAAAGACAAAAGAATAGAATACTTCTGAAAAATTAACTATCATATAATAAATACCATGATAACATATCATTGGTGATACGATAGGATAAAGAATTGGTTGAAATTGATGTTTTCACGCAAAATGAAAATGAGATTTTAGAAGAATTTCAAACAGAAATGAAAAGTAAAATTACATTACAATTTTTGTTTTTTTTCTTCATCAACATTTCGCATCGTATCAATCATCTTCTTATCAACCATACGTGCAATCTTACACCTCAATGAATGTTTCAACAAAATTTTAAAAATCAATCTTATGGATAAATGCTTTCCTACAAAAGACCTTCTGGGCCATCTATATTAATAATAAACTAATGAATAAAAATCAAATAAATTCATATAATCCAAGAATTTGTGTTTGATCCTTAAATGACCTTTGAACTATATCCTTCCACAGAAGAGCGGATAATATAAATTTTCTCAGAATTTAAAATTCAGAAATGTTTCAACAAAACAGTTTTGAGCATAAAAGATTTTTAGAAAAAATTAAACTATAAATTTCTGTTTGTGATAACAAAAATGACACGTGGAAAAGAATTATAAACGTGGCTGGCTATATAATGCTATTTAAATAGCATCTTTCCCTTCCACCAATGAATAATTGTTAATAATTCAAAAATTTGCAGCATTTTTAATAAAACATTTCTTTGGCATTTTCTCAGCACTTTCTAAAAAAGTTAGGCTCACGCATTTATCGCTTTCTATGGTGATATGATATGTGATAAATTGCAAGAACAAATGGACCGAGATATCTTATACATTATATTAACAACTGAACTTACCATTTCCATTTTTCGAATGTTTTTTTAAAAAAATTTGGAAATACAAAAAAGATGAATATTCCCGGTAAATTTTTATTCACCTTTCAATGGAATATGCTACAATTTATTAGCGTTATTGCTAAGGTAATTACTTTGTGAAATAATTAGAAGGACAAAGTTAGTAGTAAGTTCAATGATTTTGATTATATTTGCGTAAATTTAATCCTCTGTTCTCATCTGCCTGTTTCAATGTTTCTTCTTGGCTTCATTCATTCTTATAATAATTACCTGTCTTCTTTTGAAACGGCCCAACTCCTTTTTACAAACTTTCCAAAATAGAATTTTAAAAGCAATCAGAACTGTAATTTACAGTTTTATCGTCATTATCATTGTTTGTTTGAAACATTTTTGTGATTTTTCCTTTGATTGTTTCGATCTTGTCTTAATGAAATTGATGGTTTTATTTTCAATTATTTACGAAAGTTGGTAACATTTTTAAAAGGTAATTATTTACGGTAAAATGTTGAGAAAGAGAGAGAAAGAGAGAGAGAGAGAGAAACTGTGTTTGATATTGTCATCTTTTTTTCATTCATATAACGTTCATCATTTCATAAATCATTAAAAGTAATGATACACAAGCCAGAATTGATTTTGTTTATTTCATGAAACTGTTCAAAAATTTCAATGATATCCTTCGAATGATCAAAATGAATTAAAAAAAGAAAAGAGCGATTTGAAGAAAAGCTAAAAAGCATTAACCGATAAGAAAGGATCTCATTGTAAATCAACTAAAATGTTAAAATACGATGAAATAATTCTGATAAGTTAAAATTAAATTAGTTGGAATATTAATTACCCAACTAATGGATAAATAAAATAAAATAAGTAATTTAACTGACAACAAAATTAGTCTTATTAAGATGTGACATATATCAGGAATAATTATTCGTAGTAATTAAACTTAATTGTTATTTACTCAATGTTACATTACCGATTACTTATTAACATTTTGTTTTAAATTACTTATCAAATAGCAGTTATTGCCTTTATTACTTCAGATATACTTTATTGCAAATAATTTTCTCACATTATAACGCTGATATACAATTTTTTAATATAATTTGAACAAGTCAAAAATGAGTCAGAACTAAGTTAAGGATGTGTCAGTTAAAATTTCAATTTGAAATTATTAAAATAGTTCAGGTTTTTAAGAATAATTTTTTGTTATGATTAAATTAATTAAAATAAATATTTTAATTAACACTTTCGATGCATTTATCACACTCTTCCTCCATCGCTCTTCCCTTGCTTGTTTATGAAGTTTTAATCAACAAAAAATTTCCCAACAACTATCATAGTTGTCGTTAGCGTGGGTGGAAGAATCAAGTCGCCAGGGCACATGGTGGGTTAAATGATGATTAGAAGAAGTTCCTACATGATGGGCGGTGTTATTGGACGTTTGTTTGTGGGCGGCACACATTCCTGAAGCAACGTCTGAGAGTTTCCGTCCCCTCTAAATATATTTAAAGGACATGCAACCCCGGTACAATTTAACTAACAAGTTTACATACTGCTATCATTACTACTGTTATTATCACTATTATTAATTATTGCTACTACTACTACTAATTAACAGTGCAGTACTATTACTCTCTGATATCATTAGTGCGTGATCATAGAAACGTGAAATTATTGTTTCATTTGAAATGCGTAAATTGATAAACGAAGGTATCGATTTACCCATAGCCAAACATTTATCAACTTCTGCATCCTGTAGCCTGGAAACTGACCCAAATGCATTTGTTTTTCAACTGAATGGCCAACCTAAGCAGTCTTATATCGATAACGAAATTTGGCCACCTATATTCAAGCCTGAATTTCTAAGGTATTATTTAAAAAAGAAAAAAATGCAAAAAATTTTCTAAATATCTCAAATTAATTTTTTTGAAATGACGCATACTTTAAGTTTATTTTCTTAAAAATTGATAAATCTTTAAAGAAATTTAAAGAGCTGTTGTTAGTTTCATTTTTTTTGTCTTCAGAAGTGCAAAAAATATGACACCACGTGATAGTGACATTTTTGTTTGTACTTATCCGAAGTGTGGTACCACGTGGATACAACATATTTGTTCACAGTTACTTACTGATAATTATGGACCACAAGTTGGACAGGGTATGTTATTTTCATTTCTCTCTCATTTATTTAGCCATATGAGCCTATTTCCTAATTTTTGGCCAATTTCAGAATTGTACGTAACAAGTCCAATGATCGAACGAATGGGTGCAAAATTTGCTGATAATTTAGACTCACCAAGATTGTTGAAAACGCATTTTACATGGGATAATGTGCCAAAAAACAATAATGCCAAATATATTGTTGCCGTTCGAAATCCAAAAGATTGTCTTACAAGGTTAGATTCTTTTGATTCTTAACAATTTTAAGTGTTTGATGACTAAATGAAATATTTTCAATTTTTTTTCTTCCTCTAACTTTTAATTAATGAGTTTAAATTTCAGCTACTTTTTTCACAATCGAAACTTCAAAATCTACAACTACGAGGATGGCGATTTCTCCGCTTTTTTTGAACTTTTCCTGACTAAAAACATTGCATTTGGAAATTATTTTGACTATCTGCTCAGTTGGCTTCCACACATTAATGATGAAAATGTGCTATTTTTGAAATATGAGGACATGTGCGCCGATTTACGGCAAGCTGTTGTGAGGATTGGTGAATTTTTGGGCGGTAAGGCTGCAAAACATGTTCAAAATGAAGCTGTACTATGTCAAATTGTTGCAAACAGTACGATCAAATCGATGAAAAAAGATCAATGGCGATGGTTTCCAGAAAATTGCCTGTAAATTTTAAATTAATTTTTGACTTAAACTTTAAGCAATTTCTAAATACTTAGATTATCATAAATATATGCTTTACGAAAACTTATTCGAAATAACAATGGAAATTTCCGTATTTTTGATAAATTACATTAGTGTGATAAAAATGAAATGAAGGATTTGCTATAGTTCAATGGCTGTTTTTAAAACAGGTCATTTTCTCTAAAAAAAAAATTTAGTTAAAAAAGTGTTAAAGATTGATTATTTAAAATGGATCGATTGAATGTAATAAAAAAGTATCATGTGCAATTTGATTGATCACTTCTTTTTGGCAATATGTTGATACTGCAAAAGAAGTACGACTTGTGAGACATTATCTTTTTGACATCAATTAATCAAAATAGGAAAAGTAATTGAATGGTTTGTCGTACTTTCTAAAAAAGTGAAGCAAGTTTTGTTCCGTTTGCTAATAACTGTCCCGCATTTTATTTTTTTAGCACTCTAAATTTAATAATTTTTAGACGACAAAATATTTTCATCCGAAAGGGCGGAAGTGGAGATTGGAAGAATTATTTCACACGAAACCAATCCGATAGATTAGATGCTATGTATCAAAAATATCTAACCGGAACAATTGCGGAACACTGGTGGGAAGATGAAATAGCATGGGATAATGTTGAAGGGGATATCGGAATTGAAGCTGATTTATCATCCATGTCTATTGCTGAAGAATGTAGCAGTAGTACAAGCTCAAGGAGGGATTCTTGGGATAATTATCGCGAAGATTCTATCGAGCCTACTGATATGAACTTATTGAAGACAACCATTCAAAAATACATCCCATGGCGTGAGCGTGTATCATCGCAATCGTCATCAGGATATAATTCATTATCTACATCGTTACATTAAAATAGAATTATACTACAAATGTTTATTCATATTCTGAGTTTTATTCTTAGTTTTCAAGAGCTTCACGTATCTGAATCACTATCGATCATTATTGAAATAAAAGTTAGTCATCTGCGCATTATTTACAACTAAGGACGATGACTCTAATGAGTCTAATCTTTGCAGTTTTATTTATGCCTGGTAATAACAGTACAATACCTCACTTGATAACTGTTTATTTTAAAACCATTTCTACAATGTCTTCAAATTAAAACTCTTAAACCAATTTCGAATTTCATTATTGCGTAATCAACACTCACTCTGATTGATTATCCAAAATCTTATTATCTTTTTTCGGATATAATAATTTCTACCATCTCAAATTCAAAACTGAGCTTTGATTTTCTTCTATGCCAAATATTTTTATGTTCAGATGTTTGAATAAACTATTTTTTGAAATTCTCAATTGAATGTATTGTTGTATTCCTTTAATGATAAAAGTAATGCAAGGGTGTCAATTATTGTATTTTGAATATAAAAAATTTTATATATATAAATTGAATGCTTATAATTGTATGTATATATTTGTTGTTTCAAAAATTCCTTCTTTTGTATAGTAAAAATTAATAAAATGATTTAATTGAATTGAGTAATTAACACGAACAATTAGTCATCCTTCAAATTACAGACTAAACATTTGATATTTCAAAATTTATTCGCGAAAAATGATGAAATTCTCTAATGGTCACAAAATTTGGCAACAAAAATGAATTTGACAAATATTATTTTACGAAATTTTCTTATTCTTTCCATGATAATTTTTTGTTTTGTTGAGAAAAATGAATGAATTTGATGAAAATACTTAATTTTATGATGAAAAATATTTGAAAGTATCGATGTGAACTGAAGATGTGAAGCTGGCTGTAAGCATTTTTCATATATTTATTTCTCAAACAATGCTTTCAAAATAATGATGTTCTTTTAAAATACAATCACTTTTTACCAATTCAGGTCTTATTTTAAGAATTAATCTACTTATTCAGTTTATGAGCTAAGTAATTGAAAAAGTCAGAAGATATCAGACGGTAAGACAAAGATTTAATTTTGCTATTGAATGAGATCAAAATTTATAAATTAAAATTTTACCACTGTTTTATTGTTATTTCACGAATTTAATTTCTTTTTATAGGGACAAATAATTCAGATTTTAAACTGTTTATTTCAAATGTTAATTTTGCGTATGAAACAATCAGATAATTATCATTTAGCTCTCTTTAACACAGATAAGATGCGCTGATCATACTTATTGTATCCAACAAGTATAATGTCAGATAAGACTAAGCCATTATAACATTTTCATTTCAGAAAGCAAATTAAAAAGGAATGAAATGATTCTTTCATTCAAACTTTTTTTCAACAAATCATTTTAGTTGATAATTTTGTATTTCTATTGGGAAATTTATCAATTTTAAAATAATATTATGTATCTTCTAGAAATTATAATTTAATTTAGAAGAAAAAATTCACAAAAAATATCAATTTCTTAAGCAGTAATTATAAATTAATTATTTTTTTAGTATTTCTTTAAAAATATACAATCGATTGTTTTTAAACTATTAAAATTTAAATTTTAAACCAATAAGACAACAAAGAGATAGGAAAATTTAGAAATCAGAATGATCTATGAAATGATTCATACATGTGATTATGAGAATGATATCTTTAATTTGGAGAAATTAATAATAAGTATAGAATGGCATAAGAAAAATTGCTACTAATATTTAAAATAAGCTAACATTGAAATGGAAATCATTTGTGGAGAAATTTTGAAAAGATGAGCTTAAAATCTTCTGACATATTTATGATTTAGCAAACAATATCAATCTTTATTTTTTCTTATGAAAAATTTATCACTATGATTTGAATGTTTGAAATTAATTCGACAATAATATTCAGTTCATTTAGACAGCTTATATTATATGAAAGTTTTTTCCGTTTATTTCTTTGCACCTTTATGATTTTTTAATTATAATTGAAACAAAGGTTATATTTCAATATAAATTGAACTATTATGTAAATTTAATTGCTTTTGAAATCATACAAAATTATGATTGTAACAAAAAGTGAATGAATGTAATAAATGAACAATGAAAATGAAATGATCTATAGTTAATCTGAAATAATTGAAATATATGATTAGCATGCACTAACTTTGCTTTGATTACATCAAATTGAAATTCTCATCAGAGTATGAAATGAAAAATACCAAAGTAATGTGAATTCACAGTGCTGCATCATCGTTAGTTTACAGTAGGCCAGCTAGTTTCGGAGACGAAAGGTAATGTGGAGGTTAAAAGACAATCACACCGGTTTTGCCGTATTTTGTCAAATCAATCAACGTTTTGCCAAATGCGATTTTTTTCCCCATTACCCATACCTCAAAAAAACCCTAAGCCAATACTTCCACGCACACTCATTTATTGCCAACCATCCGTCATTTATTATTTGGTAAAACAGTTGAAAAAAAAGAAACGATGTGACATCATTTTATTGCCAAGTTTGTGACGTTCAATGTCCGATAATTTTTAACTGAATCATAGAGAAATAATAATTGTTTAAATGATTGAAATCAGTTCAATAAAATTATCAAAATCAGTTTGGTGCGAAAGAGAAAGATGAAAATCAAAATCTTTTCTTAAATTATCTAAATGAGATTCAAATAAATGAGATACGAAGAAGTGAAAAGAGTATAAATTAGTAAAATTGTTTAAATTTTTCAAGTCTTATTGATTAGACAAAATGAAAATTCTGAAACTACTCTTAAAAAATAATAATCAAAATATTCTTTTGTTTTTTTTGATCTTAGTATATCTGAAATTTCTTTGAAATTTCATTTTCAACAATTGTTGAAATAAATTTGATACATAGCAATGAGTAGAAATAATTCTATTGACATAACTATTTCAATGTTGACTTCTTTCATATCTGTCACTTTTATTTGCAATGCTTCAAGCAAATAATTGTAGATATCGACGACATTGCTGATGGATTACGACTGTTTAGCAGTTTACTTCAGAAAGTATGATAATTTCAATATTCACAAAGCAAATATTGTTGTTTGATAAAGGATGAAGCAAATAATATGCAAGCAAGAGTTAAACAATCACCTGTCATTCAATATATTATAGAATTTGAAATATTCATGTCTATAAGAGTGATACAAATTTGAACTTGTTTAATTCATTATGATATAAACTAGAACAATTCACTTTTGTCATTTGAAATGATCACAGATATGCTTCTTCCATATCATTTATCTTACTTTCTATACTTCAAGCAAATTATTGATAATATAATTTATAAGTTATTCACCATGTGCTATCTTTAAGCTTTCAAACTTTTAAATCAAAACACATTATGCCGCTTTTACGGATGTAACCACCTATTTTAATTTGTTTATTTCAATAATTGTACAGTGATAGAATTTTCATTTCATGCAAAATGTTAACTATAAATGATTATTTCAATTGCAAATAGAAATTGAGAAGTTTCATTCTGGTATTAAACTATAATTTATTATTGTTTGTTCATTGTTTCAATTAACTAACAGTTTAATAGGTGCAATAATAACAAAATTTATTTTTGAAACCAGTAATATACTTTATTTCATTAGACCAAAATTTCATTTGATCGTTTAAAATATAAGAAATGGAAAATAACAAACATATGCATGCATGTATGGTTTACTGCACTCAGTAACTCGCAAATGAAACTTGCAAAGAAGTAAAAAAACGAGAAGTTATTTTGTTAACAAAAACAACAACTTTTAAAATGATGTTGTAATGTAAACTAGACAGATAGCAAAATAAATTCGTCGCAAAGAAAAGGGAAACATAAATAATTTAAGTTTCTTTATGATTTATACAACTAAATTGCAATTTTATCCGAAATGAAATTGCATCGATAAATCGTACATGATATCATCTTTATATTTTTCTTTTTTGAAAGTACCACTGCCTGAAAATATTAATGTACTATTCCATTCTTAACTCTCATAAAGATAAAATGAACTGCTCTATACACTGGCAGCAGCTGCAAGAATAATATTATCATCAATACAGATAATCTGATTGCAGTATTGTATCATATTATGATCTTGAGAAATGGAAAAGTGTTTATAAGAACAGAACTAGCCTAAATGGAGCTTTCTAGAATTGAAATGCCACCTACTTCAAATTTCTCTTTTCACAGTTTTTCAAATTGATTCTGATGTTCTTGAAGACCAAATGAATTAATTTTGAATAAACTGTGATTGATTGAAATTTATATT
The DNA here is from genome assembly GCA_916381525.1 of Cercopithifilaria johnstoni. Classification (NCBI taxonomy): domain Eukaryota; kingdom Metazoa; phylum Nematoda; class Chromadorea; order Rhabditida; family Onchocercidae; genus Cercopithifilaria; species Cercopithifilaria johnstoni. Next base: position 104,151 of record CAKAEH010001714.1, on the reverse strand, counting down.
CAGCTTTTCAATCAAATGACTTCTTCATCATCATTATTCCTTCAAAATTGAAAGACTTCTTTACGGGAATTGATCGAAATCTTTAAATATCCTGGAAGATTTATTAATTAAATATTTAAGTTTAAAGATTCTAATATGGATCAGATTTAAAATCATAATTGGAGTTTGCTGCAGTTATTTTAACAACTTATACTAATATTCAAATTTTCAATGAAACAGCTTTCTTTAAAATTTCCAAAGCATATGAATATGATTTAATTAAAATTTCAACACAATGCATAATTGACATAACAGATCTTTGATTTACCATTGGATTATTTTATACCTTTATAACTGCTGAACATAATTAACCACATATCATCCAATGATATTACCTTGTAAAGCATTCTAATTAATTAGACTTAGAATTGTTCTAATACAATTGTGTTTCATTCTTGTATAATTGCTATATTCTCTTAACCTTTGACCATATCAAATTTTTCTCTGCTCTGAATTTAAATTATGCTATTTAAAAATAAATGCTTGCTATTATTACTTTGTTTTATTATTACTAACAAAAATTTGAAGTAATTTATAAGCGAAAATTCTATTTTTGATTGTTCAAATTATTCATTTCTTAGTATCAGAAATATTTTTAATTGTAATGATTATATTCAATTCAGTAAGACTAATATTTCTTTGGGAAATTTAATGAAAATATAAATTTTAGAAATAATTAGTAATTAATGAAAAGGTAGCATTGAAATTGAAAATAACGTCAATTACATTTTAATATTTCAATTTTATTACACAAATTTTATTGAATTTAAATGGTACTAAAATGGGAATTGCTCATTATTTTAAGACATATTATTGAATTGATACTTATTTGAATTATTTATTATGCTTATGCATATATTATTTATATAACATTGCTACAAATTGAATTCTATCATTTACTTCATTTTCAGTAAAAAGAAATTTGATGTAATGAAGGTAATTCATATCATAACAACTAAAACTCTTCAAATAAATTCAAAAGTTGCTAAAAGATAAAAAATAAAATTGTGAATTATTTTGAAATTATTTCAAATCAATAATCTATATAAAAAATTAATTCAAAATGGTTAAAAAAATATAATATTAAAGTTTTAGGTTATAATTAAGAGGAAGAAGAAAGAATAAATAACAAAGAACTTATCATGTTAATATTTTTAGAAACAGAGATATCTATAAAGGGATATTTGAAGGAATATTTTGGAACAAATTTTAAATTAATATGTTATAATGCAATAAATTTACTGTAAGATGTTTGCTGAATGTTTATGTTTTCTGAAATATACGTTAATAATTTAATTAATTTAAATTTTGAAATATTTAAAATCAACGATAATATAGAATACTATTATTCTTCAATTTGTTTAATCTGAATAAATAAAATATAAGAATTTCATTGTAACAAATTTTCGATCATTAGTGATTGAGATGATAAGGAAGATGTTTGTTATATTTTTTTAATGAACTAAAAATACAAATAAATATCATAGTTTGCTCATTAATTGATATTCAATAGTTATAAAAGGCTGAAAAAAGCTTCAAAGTAGAAAGAAAGGTGCAGAATGAGAAGCTAATAATAATATTACCTCACCTTTCACTATCATATTTTCATCATTCAATTACCACTGTGCTACTACTCACTCATACCTTATCCCTATGGTTACCGATTCCTCCTTTATAATTCCATAAATCATTTCGTAACTTCACATTCCATATCATTTGTTGTGCTAATTGGAAAAAATTTCACTTCGCTTATTACAATTGTATTCAATGAATGAAAGTATTCTTATCCTTTTATATCAGTGAATTATCATTTGGAAATTTTTGGAATCATAAAACTTTTTTTTCAACATTTGATGATTATAAGATGGCAAATGGAAGGAAATCGAAGAGCGCTTTTTTGTTGAATCGTTGTCCAACCATAAACTAATTTCCGATTTCTTTATATTTTAAGAATTGTTAATGAGATTATGCAAATTTCTAGTTTGAGTAACAAATAGGTCAATACAAAACCAAAATTTAGTCTTGACGTTTAAATTGCTATTTTAGGCTTTTAAATTAGACGTACTGACCAAATTTTGCTTTCTGACTGTGAATTTTAAATACTTTTAGTAATATTGTTAGTTTAAAAGTTTAAATGAAATATAATTTTTGAAAAATTTTGTCTTTTAGTTTTAGTTATTCCAAAACTGCTCTTTTAATGAAATTTATTTTAAGAATTTCAAAAATACTTGAAATGTAACGCTCCGGCTATATATTAGCTATATTGAGATCCTTTTGTTTTTGCACACAATTTCAAAAGATAAAGTTGGAGGAAGAGTATAGCTCTGTTAATACTTTTTATCCATGTATCAGTTGAAGTATTGGTGACAAATCATCTGATTCTAACATTTAGTAGGTGTTTATGTCATTATAACTTGATCATGAATATATCTTAATATCAATTAATATTAGGGTAATTTCGAGCTTTTGCTATTATATGCAAATTTAGAATTACCTTAATTCATCAGCTGCTATGTGTTTCACTGAATGACTGAATTCTTTCATAGTTTGATTTAAAACTATGAATGCATGAAATATTCCATTCCGATTTATTGATATTCGTGAGTTAAGTTATTTTTCTTATAAAAACTTTTATAATTAAATTAGAAAATTGTCTGTATATTGATTGTTATTGATAAATAATTAAAAATATTAATAGCTTCTTTATATATGTAAGGATCGATATTCTATTCTCAAGTTCAATTCAGTATAAGAAGAATAAGCAAAATTGGTAGATTTGGATAATGTTCTCACTAGCTTACTTTAATAAGAAATATTTTATATATTTAATTCTATAAAAGATCTCAGCTATATTGACACACGTATATTTAAGGGATTCATGAGAACTGGCAGTTAATTTTAAATCGTTTCTTTAACAGAATAATTCATTTTATGATATATTATTGATCTTATTTTATATTTCCTATTCTGAGGTATATTTATAAGAATATTAGGATAATCAGAAAGAAACTGTTATTTGCAAAAGGAATTATTAATACGTTAAAATTATGTATTTACAATTATTTTAAAAATATTCATTTGAAATTCAGAATTCCTTAGATTACAATCAGACGATGTTTAGAGCTTTTATTATAATATCGTTCCTAAAAGATTTTAATTTCTTTTTTTAATTCATTTTTTCTTTATTTTCATTAATATAAACGATAATTGTCTAAAATTAAGAATTGAGATTAATTAGCGGATTAGTCTTTAAGAATGATATTTTTAGATTATTTGATCAAGGTGATAATCTAATTCTTATTATGTGATTTTCTCATGCTACACTCTCATTTTATGTATTCAAATCCATTCGCAAGAAATGAAAAACTAAAAATTGAAGCTTTGTTAAGTTCGAAATTTTAAACATACGAAAAATAAAAGATGTGGAAGGCATTTCTTCGGGAAATTTATTTTCGTCAATTAAAAATTAGGTGAAAATAATAACAATATACAAACACTTTGTTCAATTATTATCATTTGATTATTTTCTAAATTTTGATATTTTGCTTTGATTGTTTTTTAAAACTGTCAGCTATTTGCAATGAGTGATCTGTTCTGTTTAACCTTTAAAAAATAATCTATTTAGGCCATCACATATTTTATACTATTTTGAACTATATCATACTCGTATAAGTTTAAATTTATCGGATTGATTTGTCTAGCTCATCTCCTTAACCTACTACAAAGGTGTGTTTTTGTTCTTTTGTCAATTAATTTAGTAAAACTTCATCGATTGATTTTATTAGAATGGAAATTACTTATTAGTGTTTGATAAAGTTACAACTAAAATTAATGATATTTATCTTTTCGCGAATGATTTCTAACGTCTACAAATAAATGAAATTAAATTTCAAATTTCTCATAAAGTAAAAAAATAAAAACCTTTTTTTCTCTACTGAATGTTTTCCATTCATTTTCAAGTTTTTATTTTCTAACATAAACTTTACTCTTTAATAATTTCATTTATCAAACTTTGTTGACTTCTGATAACCATCATTTGAATTTTCCATTTTTTAATTTATCAATTTATGTGCTTGTCTATTTATTCATGGATTTGTGCAAAATAAGTAATGCCATATTCAAATAGGCCATATTCAGTTCACTTTCCGTTACTAAGATACTGCTACACAATTAGTAGCAGTTTGTGGAAAGGAAGATTTAACAAACGTTTACTTCTCTGCCTTTACATAGTAGATTCAACGTTCAGTCATTTCCTATTCGTAAAAATTTTTCGATTTCTTTTCCGGATAGTTATTTTTCCTTCCTATAAAATGTTCTATCTATTTGACCATTTGTTCTCAGATATTATTTATTCTTTAATGGAACATTTATACAAAACATTTCAAATGATGAAAAATTTTAATGAAATAGTATAATTTTAGGTTATGAGTTAAATAACTTATGCGAGTGAAATCTGAAGTGTCATTGTTAATTTATTATTAAAAGTGGCCTTTCTAATTTGGCTAGAACATGTAAAACGATGGGTTCTTGTCAGAGCCAAGAAGCTCAGGAGCAGCTTGCTCGAAATAAAGCCATCGAAAAGCAACTCAATCAAGATAAACGTACTGGCTCATCAATCATCAAACTGTTATTACTCGGTCTGTTTTCTTTTCTTCTGTTTTTTTCGAACGTTTTTAATTTTCGTTAAAATTTAATTATCATTATTTAGGAATTCTCAATCTTTAATTCAATAATTTAACTTTGCACAAATTTTGTCAGTTTATTATTTTTAAAATGAAATTTATTATTTTGATTCTTTGCCAATCATTCCATTGTTATTGAATGAAACTTTTATAGTTAAATTGAATTCGTAAAGTATGAAATTTTAATTAATTGCAAAACAACTAGCAATTAAAATAAAATCAAATTATGTCTTTTATTATAATTGACAGCTTATTGTATAAATTGAAAGATTAGTTTTCTCATCATTTTGTAATGAATATTTGAAAATTCCCTTAAATTAACATATTTCAAAATTATTCATTGAATTTTGGAATCGTGCCCAAATTATAATAACATTAATCTTAATGTTTAACTATTAAAGCTAAAGAGAAAATAAAATTTTACTTGCATTTAAATCTGAGAAAAAGAAGCAATACTTTAATATCTGAACAGAAAATTAATTTTACCTAAGAATAATTAGAAGGTAAAACGAACTTTGAAACACATCTCTTTTTAACTTTTTCAACAGCTTTCCATTGAAAACACTTTGAAGCACTAAGATATTCTGAACAATAACCAATAGAACGTTTCTTTAACAAAATAATTTCAAATTTTTGCTTATCATAAGATCATTTTTGAAAAAACTAAGTGATTAGAGATGAACTGTGATATATTCTGATGGACAATTACTAATTCTGAATGACCGTTAATGAAATAATTCTTTTGCAGTTAGTTTTGATGAGTCACACAATAAATCAGATATTAAAATCAGCGATAATAATGATATCAGCGTTCAACGAGTTTAACTACATTTGTTTATAATAATTACTTAACTATTTTATTACTTAATTATTTTTCAGGAGCTGGTGAATGTGGCAAATCAACCGTACTGAAACAAATGCAGTAATGTCTTAATCTAATCTTATCATTTTTTTTTTCGTTTTGAGCTATTCATTTAAAATTATTTTTCTTTCAGTTTGAAATTTTCTTTTAGAAACAAATTAAATGAGATTATTTGTTAATTGCAGAAATTAATTAGTGGCCTATAATTATTAATGAATGAGTGTAAAATTTCTATTAGTTATAACAAAGAATATCTTAGAAGTGGCGTTTATGTTCAACTTCTCTCAAAAATTACAATAAACAAAATTTTTAAAATACTAGTAAAACTTTAAATAACTTTATGGAATGAGTGATTTACTGTAATTCTGATTAGAAAAAACAGAAACTAAATCTTAAGTATATAAAGACAAGTGAAATCGTAATGTTAAAATATATCTTTCCACTGAAATTTTAGAATTCTTCACAGTAACGGTTTTACGGAAGATGAAATCAATGAACGTAAAGCAGTAATTTACAATAATACGGTAACATCAATGTATGCTATATTGAAAGCAATGGATAATGTTGTTCAAATTCCGCTCGAGGATCCTTCTAAAGCGGTATTTATTCAGATTTATGATAATTACTCAAAACGTTCCTTTTTCCATTCTCAATAAAGACAATAAATTAAACGAATACTTTAATAATTAATAATGTAAACTTTTTAATTTAATTGTACCCAATACGACTACAAACTCCACCATAAGTATGAGAATAAATAAAGCTTTGAATATTCAATTTCGTTTAATTTAATGCTAGTTATTGAAATTATTGGAAAAATTAAAAAATAAAATATTATCAAAACTGCATAAATATCGCTTGACAATACAAAAAAAGGGTATTATAGCCTGAAAAAGAAATAGTTTTTCGAGTTGTGGAAGCTGGCGATGAATCTGAACCATTCACTGATGAACTTGCTAAAGCTCTTATATCATTATGGAGTGATAAAAATGTTCAAAAAGTTGCCGATATGAGAAGCAAATATCAGCTCAACGATTCTGCAAAATAGTAGGTTATTAATTCATGCTATTTTAAATTTCACAAATATTTTTTGAACAATAATAAGTTGATAGTTTTCGCTAGTTAAATAATGATAGTTTTCAAGTAATGATAAGTTGAAAATTAAGATGTTGAAAACTTAATTTTATGCTTCTACATATTTATTGGAATTCATTTATTTATATAAATACGAGTAATGTTTTGAATCGTTATTTACAAACTGCGATATGACAATTAGGCAAGAATGTCTAAATTTTAACTTAAATGATGTGCAGCCAGCTTAATGAGCATTTATGAATTCATTTGTAGTTGAATTTGGTCTATTTCAGTTTCCTGAATTCAGTGATGAGAATACATGAACCCGGTTATCGCCCTACCGAACAAGATGTCTTATTTAGTCGAGTAGCAACAACTGGTGTGGTAGAAGTTAAATTCAAAATAAAAGAACTGGATTTCAGGTATCTGAGATAGACTTTTTTTCTTTCTCTTTCTGTCATTGCATTTTCCATCTTCAAAAACATAAATATTGATGTTTGATATAATTTCTAGTGTCGAAACAAAAGAAAATTAAAAAAAAGTAATTTTGTTTATGAACAGAGTATTTGATGTTGGTGGACAGAGATCAGAACGTCGTAAATGGATCCATTGCTTTGATAATGTAGAATCAATCATTTTTATCACTGCTGTTAGTGAATATGATCAAGTGCTTTTTGAAGATGAAACTACGGTCAGTTCATAGTATGAAATTTAGTTTTTTTTACGAACTTTTCTCCGCAGTAATTAATGTCTGGATAGGATTTTTAGAATGTAAAATATTTCAAATTTGATGTTGTTGAATATTTATACTTATTAAGAAGCTAAATATAGTCTTAACTAAATTTTTCATTAGCGAAAGCGTTTGAAGCGTAACACTGAAATTTGATTGCTACAAGTTAACAGAATTGAACAGAACAATTAATTGTCATCATTTCCTCTGAATAATAATTTCAGCGAGCAATTTTATGATTAAATTTTGATTTAATTATTTGCAAGTGTTGCAGAATCGTATGATCGAATCGATGCAGTTATTTTCATCAATTTGTAACAGCACATGGTTCCTTTCGACAGCAATTATTTTATTTTTGAATAAAAAAGATTTATTTGCTGAAAAAATTCAACGTGTCAACATCACAACTGCTTTCCCGGATTATGAAGGTCAGCTTCTTTCATGCTTTATGCTTCTATAAAATTAAATAATTAAAGAATGAAAAAAAGGAATAATTTTATCTTCATAATTTTGCTTCAAAATAGTGCTAAAAAATGATTTACTTTTATAGTAAAAATACCTTTGTTCTATGTAATAATTCGTTAATTATTATGAATTCATTTACATTTATTTTTTTGGAATAATCGTTTGTTTCAACTAAATCTCCTCAAATTTATTTGTAATTTGAATTTTCCTTTCATTCAAATGAAAAGAATTAAAGAGCTTTGGAGACTATTTCATTCTAAAACTTGGCTAATTAAATAGAAGAAATAGCTTACAACTGATATTTTTATTCTGAGATAACACATTAAGCATCTTCCTTCTTAAGCATTCTTCTTTTAATCTGATTCATATTAGCTATACCACAATTAATTAAGATTATAATCTTAGGCTAAAATTTAATCAACTGCACACAGTTCTTCACTGTGACACTTATTCAATTCACAAAATTTAATTAAAAAAGAACTATGTATTATCAGCTGCATGCATTAAATGTTGTTTACTGAATAATTTTAACAAAAGTAATATTCCATTTTCTTTCAATATAACAGATAAAATCTTACCTATCTATGCTATTTCCTAAAATTAAAATCTCTTCTTATGAAGAAATTCTCATATAATTCTTAAATTAGATTTATAACATATAGATATATTTAAAAAAGCAAAGCTAAAATTCAAAAATCTCATAAAACAAACATTTTTGGAATATCAAAATTTTTTTTCTAAATAAAAAGTCCGAAACTTTATTTCATTGCAGAAAAAATTCAGCTACTAAAGTTAGGTATTGAAAAAGAATTTTTGAATTTAAAAAGCTCTATCGAAGGATAACAAACGTAAATGCACTGCCGTAATTGAAATAATTCTGGGTTTCTTAGTAGTAGTCATAATCGTGATAATGATAATAGTTATCGGAACTAACAATAATTACAAAGATTAAAATTGATGAGATGTTAGTGGAAAATGATATCAGTGGACAGTGGTTGTGATCACCACAACTTCTCGGTTGTACTTATATTAGGGCAGGAGCATTGGGTACTTTCGTATATTTGATTGCTCTCCCACATGTGTTTTTTTGAAGAGCAAACTGATAAAATATAGCAGTAGGTATCAGTAATCTTACCTTCTCTTTTCTTTTTCCTCTATCCTTTTACATTACTTTTCTCCACTCATCATCTTCCAGTGGTATCAGATTGAAGTGGTCTCCATACTCGTACTCTGAAATCTTCTTATTTAAGAAATAACCTCTCCCTAATAATAACAGTAATTAATAATAGCAAATATATATTTTCATACTCAAAACCTTTTATCTTTCAGCACAAATTCCAACGCATGGAATTCCAAAACTTAAGTTCAAAGTGCCACAATGCGTTTCTTTGAAGAGCAAAATTCAAAGTGCCATAATGTGTTTCTTTGAAAAACAAACTGATTCAAATTTCAGCAGTCAATCTAAACTTGAGTAAAACCAAAAGCTTCATGAATAAAAGGGCATCACTAGCAGTTAAGCTTTTTTAAATGAAACAAATCATACTTTTAGGTGGTCAGAATTACGAAGAAGCAATGAGTTTTATAAAAATGAAATTCAGCGAACTGAACTTAAACCCGGATAAAAAGACAATTTATATGCACGAGACGTGTGCAACAGATACCAATCAAGTACAATTGGTTATAACGAGTGTCATTGACACAATCATACAAAAAAATCTTCAGAAAGCTGGGATGATATGATTAAAATACTATTGGATTCCGCTTTTCCTCATTTTTTTTTATATTGTGATGATATATTTTGTAAATAAATGCATATTTACATGTCAATTCCAAACTTCTAAGGCTTCAAAAAATTTTTACCAGTATTGTGAAGAAATGAATTCCATTTTATCTTCTCTATATTTTCTAACCGAAACTAACGAATGAATCTCAAGGAATAAACCAAAGTCTTCATGAACAAAAGAGTACCATTAGCAGTTAAGCTTCTTTGAATTATTAACTGTTAATATTCATAATCAAAAACCAGTCCAATGCTACTTTGTGCCAGCTTCTCAAACTCTAAACTATTTATGGGAATTTTCGGCCACGGAAGATTTCTTCTTAGAAATCATGTTTTTTGACTTCTCAAAGTTGAAAAGTGACAGATTTTCTTGCGTGCGCGATATCGTTTTCCACTGTTTTAAGCCAAATCTAAATGTCGAATTTATGTCAACTTCATTTTCTAAAAACTTTTTAAATAAGTGATACATGAGAAATTCACAAAACAAACGAATCAAGCGAGTTGTTATTTCATTAAATAATTCAAATTGTCATAGCCGTATATTTCATCCGACTTCAGGCCCACTTCTGCTTTTTTTCTTTTCCACTTTAACACTTCGATGCAATTTAGATTTTTTGTTGGTCCTCGTCTGACTCTTTCGCTCCCGTTTTATCCCTCCAAATCCATTAATTTTATCCCGCTTATTATTCTTTTTCTTCACCAAATTTTTGATTTTCGAAATACCATCTTTTACAGGTAACAGTAGTCGTTTCTTAGCTTCCTGCTTTTGTTTCCTTTTTTCTCTCAATTTGGAATGTTTTTCTATCGCTTTTCTTAGCTGAAATATAGTACTGAATTGTACTATTACTTTTAAAGATATTTTTAAGATAATAATTTCTAAGACTCCTCCAATAAGTGAGAAATAAAAAGAAAGGCTACCTTCACAGGATTTAACGGTTTCAGGTCATCTCCTTCCTCCCATTCATCGTTAACCGTCGGATAGAGCACAGGCTTCTTAGCTGCAAAAAAATTTCATAACTGCAAACTTCTGCAGCATTTAACTAGGCACCAAACTTGAGAATTCTTTAAATGTTCTTAAAGCGATATACTTATTAAATAAACTTGATCGTCCAATCAAAAAGACGTCAAATTAGAGAAAACCTAGTCTGAATGAAATAAAATAGCTAATCTCAAAACGCAGTCAGATAACGATCTGTTCTCATATTTTTCCCACCACTTTAAAATGAGGAAACTAACTATCCGAATCCAGCACTTTCACTTCACCGTCCCTGTACACTAAAACTTCTAAGCCTTCTGGCAATGTTGACAACTCATCAGCAATTGCTTTTTTGTCTCTTTTAGCTCTGAGATCCTTCATTTTCATGGGCTTTGGTAAGTTGATCGCATTTCTAGGACCTAAAACACTGAATTTATGGTGAGACTTGAAACTTTTTCTTCAAATTAACGGGATAAATGAGGCTTCGTGTTAACAGTTAATCAATGGAAACGTAGATCAATGGAAACCATAACAGCGAGAAATATTAAAAAGAGATCGCAAAGATCACAAAGATTCTACATTTCAAGAATTTTCGAATGGCAACCTGTATATCTTGGCATTGATACGAACGAAATGCAATGATAAAAAGCATTCAAAAACAAACCGGCATCCACGTAGAGAGGTAATGATGGTCCGCCTGTCACCATTTGTAGACTTACTGAACGAATGTTGCATAAACCACCAGGGCAATACTGAAATACATTTTCAACTGCTGCACGCACATTTTCTACGATACAATTGATGGGATTATTGAGATTTCCAATGCGAAGACTCCTGGAATAAAATTTTATGAGACTTTGATTTGAACAATTTCGAGATCGAATTTTGAATGGATGGAATGGATGTTATAATGTAGTTAGAAAAGATATGGATGAGACATTCAAAGCTAGAATGTATTCATTTTTAATCTTAAATTTCATTGATTCAGTATCAGTTATATAAAATACAAACAAACTTGAATAGAACAGGCAAATCTAATTTGGAAAACAGAATGACAGCAAAAAAGAAACATACGTTCGCGTACGGAATGGAAAAAGTGGGAATGTGACGGTGTAATAAGCTTTTTCAATCTCCTTTATCAGTGATCCATGTTGATGCATTGGTAATCTTAGAGGAATTCTGAAAACAAACAATTTTATTATAATATATAGGAGAAACATTACGAAAACGAAGTATAATTTTCACATTATGAATTTAAGGTATAAACAAAAGTTCCCGATATATGAAAGATTGAAGGGCTGTCAACTGCTGCAATACATGGACTAAAAAATCTCGAAATTAATATTGAGAAAAATCTTCAGTTACTGTCTACTGTTAACTAAATGCACGTATACTTAAGGCTTCGCCGAATGCAAGATAAACCGCAAGAGGATCCTTTGAAATTTTTATTTTCAAATACTGCCATTGCCTTACTTTTTTGCCTTGTGAAACTCTTTGCCACAAAAACGTATAACACTTTCTTCGATTACGGCGTCCACCAGAAAGATATCATATGCAGATGCCAGCTGACGCCTATCGTAATAAGAATGATATTCCCTCTCCAACTGCCGTTTTGTCAAAATCTACAAGATCATTTTTTACCCACCAACTACTAAAGACTGTCTTAATATAAACACCACTTTCAATCTATATCATGACGGAATTATCACTTCCAGGAAAGAAAATCACTTAGCACTCATTTTAATATACCTGTATCTGTGAAAATAAATTCCAATAAATGATTCGCATTACTATTCAAAACCCAAAAAATACCTTTTGCACGTGCTCCTTGCTAATTCCGAATTCGAGCTCCAATTTTTCGCTCCATAGCCTTGCTTGCTTGTCAACGTCAGGATCAAATTTCCCCTTTACGGATTGGTCCAAATCTCGCATAATCAAGCAAACAGTTGTATTACCTTTTTCGTACAATGAATGCGGTAGAATGCTGTAGAAAAAAAAAAAAAAAACGAAACTCTTCTTGTGTACTCAAAAAATGTGCAAAATTACGTCATACAGTTTAATAATGTACAGTAAAAATGATTTAATGAGCTTTCTGAAGAATGCAAATGGTTCCGCCTAGCCAACCTTCGCAGTGCTATGACCGATATCATGTCTACATCGACCTGCATGCTATGGATTTCGGAACATAACAGTATAATGCCAAATTTTAGCCTAATACGAAGTGGCAAAGTTATGATACAAATATATACTCGGTATAATAAAATTAACATTATTTTCGATTTTTGTTATGGACATAAAACTTTTTGATCGGAGAAATGTTATGCATGGATTTTTTTCTCCAAAAATACTGAGCTTAAGCCTGTCTGCGGCTTACATATCACTCAATCGAAAAAGTCTTATCAAAATTGATATGTATTTATAACATTTTATTCCTTGAAGATATGATATCATGTTGGCTAGCAAATAACAATATTCAGCAACTCACAAACGTTTGACACGACGTCCGGCGAGTGTAGTGCCCGGTTTCTTATAAACAAACTGAACGTGAAGCAACTGATCAACTTCGGGAAACAACACTTTCTTCCCATTCTTTTCACTAACTTTTATTAAAACATCCACAGCTTCTCTAGCCTGTAACTTCATTCTCTGTACTGCTAACATGCTAAAACACTCTTCACTACATATAAACTTAGAAGACTTGATTTTTTGGACTCAATAGAAAGCGAACTCAAATGAAACTTAAAAACACTTCACCAAAAAAATTTCATCCAGCATTTTTCTAAAATCTGTCGTTGAAGTCAGCAAATGTTTTAAGTTGAGAAGTCCTCCTAGAGAATTAAATATACCTTCTGCTCTATTTGGGACAAGGCGGCCGACACTTCAGCCTCCTCATTTTTATTCACCGGAATGTTCTTTCTGCAGTCATCAGCGGACGGAGCATTCATTTCCAAATCCTAAAGTAGATCACATTTCCCCCCAGATTTGTAAAATAAATGAAGAGCAAAGAAATTTGGGAAATAAATTTGTTACCTGACCAGGTAAATCTTCATCGGTCGGAAAATGTTTCATTTTGAAACCAAAAATCAGTTGAAAGGTCCACTAAATGCAGGAATTCGTTGTCTTTCACTTTACTCTTTTTTGAAATGCATACACCTCAAAAAGCTTCATCTCATAAAAAGGAAGAATGAGGAGGAACTTCACAAACACTCATCATTAATAAAAAGCAGTTCATTACATATGAACTTAAAAGACTCCTCTTTCCCAAGAACAATTGCACGACAGAACAAAATAGGAGTTAAAAATTGAGGAAAAAGTATATGGCGTATGTCACGCAAATCTAATAAATTTAGGAATCACTTCAATTAAAACCAATTTTATCGTTAAAATCATAATTATTAAAAAATATATAAAAAGCAGTTATTTTTTTCCAGTATTTTTGATACACAACACCAGACACAGACTCTGCAAAAATTTGACATTCATATTTTGAATTTCACGATAAAAAATAGAAAAAATAATAAAAAAACAGCAATATACAAATTACAAAATTTGATGTTTTCGAAAAAAGCTTCAAACCTCAACAAATAAAAGATAAAGTCATAAAAATTGAGCGATATTATCGAATAAATTATACATTAAAGAAAGATTATATATTTTATACCAATGGATTTATCATCTATTAAGGTCAATAACGTATGCTGATAAATATTGCGCAGTTTACAATGAAAAGTATAAAAAATATCAAACAATCTTATTTACTTCTTTTTGCTATGCGTACGGATATTTTTCGGATACTGCTCCGGTTTTAAATTTTTGACTGAGTAAAGTCGAATTGCTCGCTCAGTTAATGAACCACCACACTTTAGACCACGTACTGAATGAAAAACCATTGAATATTAAGTAAAATAATATTTAGAAATGACACTAAATAAGTCCGAAAATAAAGTTTGGAAATAAAACAATTCCCCAATGAAAATTAAAAAAAACCTTCAAGGGCACGTTTTAAATGATTCAGTCCCAAAGATTCCAGTTTTTCTGCACTGTCGTAGTCGTCCAAGTTGATATCAAAATCAGTCACTTTGCTTGATGCCTTCTCCACAACGATACTTGACTTCTCAATAAAAAGTGCTACTGAAAATCAATCTTTTAATTACCTTTTCCAAACTGAAAATTGAACATTTCCAGGCTCACAAACATTAGCATACAGAGTTATTATTCAGCGTACCTTCTATTTCTGAAGACGTTTTTTCTTTCTCATTTTCAACACTCTTTTTGCTTCCATCATTAATAGGAACTACGCTTCCGCTGAAATTGAAATTATTTTATTGGGAGGGAACTTTCGAAGGTTAATCTAAGTCTAGAATTTTCCAATAGTTAATGCCGGCTTGATAACACTTCACAATATTCAACTTAGCCTTGTCATAACAATTGCATTTTCTTACACATTACAAAAATAATGTTTCTTGAATTATATACAAAGTGATACCTCTTCTGTAACTACTAATCAGTTCTTTAGCTGTGATTCCTATTTCGACTTTGAAAAACTCAATACTTTAAACTAGAATGTCCCAATTACTCAGAATCTGTCAAAATTACCTTTCGTCATCCAAACTAGGCATTACGCATTCAAGTGTTTCGTTCGCCATCATTTTTCTGCGTTTTGGCAGTATAGTCTTTTCCCCCGAATCATCATCTTCAACCACTTGTGATTCCTGTTTCGACTTTATCAAACCATCATTGATCCTCTTACTTTTAGCAACAACAATGCCTAAATTAACCATATTTTTAGAAGTAAAAAGAATTTCTATTTAAATTAAGATCAGATCATCTTTCTATTAACCCATAGCAAGCCGTTTCTATTTAATATAGATGAAGCCAACAAAAAAAAATTAAGTTCCTCCTACGGTTCGAAAATCCACTATACATTACTAATAACTTTAATACTCTTTTTTTGAAAAATATGAAAAACAAATTTAGTTAAGTTGAACAAAGTCACCTTGTTCAAACGCTTCATCTGTTTCTTCCATGATTTTTTCCCGTGTTTGAATAAAATCAGGATCATTGAAATCATGTTTTTGAGGACCTGCTTTCAATTTCTCGTATTTCTTTTGCCTGGAAGTACTGCAATTAAGAAAACATAAATGTCGTGCCAAATCCCTTCAAGAGAAAAGCAAAATACTCAAAAAGAAACAATGATAGTCTAATTGTCTGAAAAAGTGCCTTTGCCGGCGTTTTTCTTCTTCCCTCTCTTCTGCTTTTTCAATCCATTTACGGAGTTTCTCTTCCTCCTTAATGTCAGCAAGCCGTCGTCCAGATAAATCGCGGCACATCAACTGATTAGTTGAGCGATGAATACGAAATGAGCGAAGCAGTGAACCAAAACCTGAACCAAAACCCATTGGAAGCAAAAAATAACCCTGTCATAGAAACGCCAGGGATTAAAAAGTAATCCTAAAATAAAAGTAAAGAGAAACTGCTAATTAAAGCAATACGTCCCATTAAAAACAAAAAAGAAATGAAGTTCAATGTCGGCTGACTCATACAAGTCTATCTGAAACTTATTTGGTTACTCAAAACTAGTATACGATGAACACCGAAAACTATACCAAATATGGCATTGTAAAACTTTCTAATATAGTAAATAGGAAATATAAAATCTCGGATAAACCTCCTTTGCCTCCGCGAAGTCTGAAATGCACTTGGAAGTGAACATCCTCATCCAAATTCTTCCAGTCCACAATCTTCCCATTAACAGTGACATAAAATAAATCTTCCGGTATCAATTTGAGCTCAGTGATCGTTCGAATAGCAGAATTGAACATTTCTTCAAACATCAATTGAGATGATAAATAAACAAAATGACATCAAAAAAATTAGTTCGGAAGATAAAATCCTAATCTAATCAGGTGAAGTGTGCTAAGCGCTACCAAATATGAAATGTTCAGACGATGAAATCATGAACAACAGCCTCCCATTTCAAAACACACCAAGGTTGCCATGCAACTCCCACCCCACGTTCTCCCTCCCACAACCCCTCGAACGCACTGCCTAAGATCCCGTCCACCCCAATATGACAGGCCGCTCTTATCCGCCATGAAATACCGCAGCGAACTCGTCCAGATGTGAAATACAAGAGGCACTCAGATTGGCGTCAAAACCAACGTTTGAACGTAAAGGAGATGGTATTTAGGCGTCATAGTGTTACATGTGAATGTAGCCTATTGCGTATTTGTGATATGGTAAGGACAGGACTGTTGAGCAAATGATAGAGCTCTATCTTTAGTTAAGTTTTTAGCTAACAAAAATATTGCTTGATAGACCAACAGCATGTAGATGAAAAATGGCTAGGCAAAGGCGTTTTACTTTTAGAAGTTTTAGAAGTCACGTGGGCACTGCGCATATATGAATAAACCATTCTTTACACACTATTTGAAATGCTCTCTTGCCTTCTTTTTATATAATCTCACTGGTCGTTTTTTGAAATTTTAAAATAATTTTTGTGTTTCATATGTTTGATACATGACATTTTCCTGCTTGATGTTGTCTTCTTCAAACGGTGTTATTAAGAATATACTGGAATATAAAACAGTAGTCAATGTGATACAGAGAAGACAGCATAATTCCTACTCGTGCACTCTATTTAATGAGTTTTAAATTAGTTTTATTTGATGATTTGAGTTGAGAACAGACTATGCTATCACTTCAGGTATTTGTAAATGTGGTATAGGAAATGTTTGCGTATATGTTTTGTCTTATATTTTTGCTTGAATAATTAGTAAGTGTTGCGGTAGGGATGTAAAATGCATACATAGGTTCTTCTCTTCTCTTAGACTTGAATTTTTGTTGTGAGGTCGGTGTTAGAGTGTCCTTTTATTGAATGATTAGTAGCACTTGTAGTTTATCAGGTTGCCACTTATATTCTACTAGATAACTCCTGAAGGTGGCACACTACACTTAACTAGTTTTAATTCTTTACAATGGAGTTCATGACTCCAGCACTCGAAACAACGGGAAAAGTGAGCATGTGAAATATCGAAAAGACTTAGTAGTGCTACGACAGACTACGACAGATTTTTGATGCTTATATTCCTGGGCTAATTATTTGCCAACACAAGTGAAATATCACACTGGTTTATTTGCATATTCCTGCAACACAGAATAGTTACTTTTAACGAAAAAGTGCTATGCAAAAGCCAAAAAACATTATGAAGCAGTTTCAGCGTATCTTTACCTCATTTAAAATTAAACTGAAGTAATTCAGAATAGGATTTTTTACATTGATCCTTTAGTTTACTGGATCAAATAATACAGTAGATTTTCAAAATTTAGGTAGATGAGAGATCTCGTTGATCAAAATACAAGTGCACAGGCGCATTTATCATGATTTGACCAGTTATTAACATATTTCATCAGTTGCTTAGGTAATATTGGGATAAGATTGGTATCCCTTAGGAGTTTCATGTTCATTTAAGGTGAAAGTGTTTTAATATTCAGTAAAATCTTACCGTTCTTACCTTTCAACGTTTTTTTGACCGCACGGTTTTAGGTTATACGATAACGAAAATGGCAACGGTGTTCCCGCATCCAGCACCTGGCGATCCTGTAATAGGCTATCAGCTGTCGGAAGTTTCACCATTACCACCACAACCTATATCCATTTTACCTACACCATTACCTGTAATACCACCACCCCAAGGAACTGTATATTTTCAACCCCCATATATTTTCCAAAGCGGTTTACTGCAACCGATATTTTGCGAACAACCGAATGTTCCACCGTCGCTCGAAAATACTACAAGGGAAGGTCCGACAAGTAATAATGCTGGCACGGTGCAAGGCATGTTTTTTCGCAAACTCTGGTAACTTTATCGTACAATACATAAAATACTGCTACCATTTGCATGAATAGTAGCATTATTTTATACATCCTTTTTCTCATAGGTTGTTTAGGTTTTTTAAAACCTATACCGCAATTTTTATATTTGTTCTATTTAAACACATAAATAAACACAGTATTCATTACTGTTGCTTGGGTTGAAGCTGTTAAAGCGGTTAAAATATGGTTATTCATTTCAACTATTGTCATACACGTTTCATTGAACTAAAACTAGTAACTTGGTAACCTTCCTCTCAGCTATTTATTTCTATCCTAATATGTTCAAACAATGATTTACAGAAGCGGCATCGGAATTGTCACCAAATCCGGTTTTCTATCCACCGCCACCGCTTTCTATTCCTTTTCCGCCTCCGGTGCATCCTTTTTCACTTTTTAGCCCTTATATACGTCCTAATCCAGTCCTTTTTGTCTTATCACCATTCCCTGAAACTTCCGCTCCTGGTAATCCACTGCCACCATTACCACCTTCTTTGACGTCGGTTTGTTCAAAATCATCACCAGTTCTACCGCCATTATCATCTTCATTTGCTTCTGCACCGTACCAGAGTTGGCCGACAACTAATCCTACATCGCAGAGTCCAACTGTAAGAATGACACCGAGAAAGGATAGCATTTTATCGACGGGTAATTACAATTCAACTTTTTGACAAAAAACGCTAATCGCTAATTATACAAATGTATTGGAGTCAGGTAAGAAAGCTTTATTCAAAAAACTGACACGATAAAGTATTTTCCTCACTCAATAGATGTTTCGAAAGAATGTTTTAAAAAATACGTTCTTCAAAAATTATATCCGCAATAATCAAATATTCCATAAAAATATTTCATGGTTTCAGGAAGTAATCTAATAATTGGGAAATTTTTTTTACAAATACTACACGAAGTTGTGCTTCATTGAGAAAAAAAGCGAGGTATTTTACTTACTGAGGGTTTCTGTAGCACATATCAGTAATTTTTCAACTGTATATTTCAGGTACTAACCAATCGTCATTCAAGTTTTCTGGGAATGATGACTGCAGAAATTTCCAGAGGGACAATGCTGTGAGTTAACAATATTTTTTCTGAACATGTCTCAATTTATCTCAAAAATTTTATGAACAATAATTGGATTCGTAGGGATTCTTGTTTTAAGAGCTTTCCCCAATATCCTTTTCGTACTCACTTAGCAGATTTTTGAATTGTTAGATTAAATGTTAGTTTCTGTGTGGAAATCTTATTATTTGCTAAGTTAGTCCTCCTTAAATCACCGAAATATTTATGAGGAAATTACGTTTTTGAACTCATCAACTTTTTCATTTATTCAGAATCGGAGTGAATTAATATGTCGGAATAGGTCAGGTCCATTATTGAATAACTACCGCACTAAGCTTTGCATTAACTTCAAGAATGGTCACTGCCCTTACGGAGATAAGTGTCGATTTATTCACCAGCAAGGTTTTTTTTCCTTTTACTATGAACAGTTATTGCTAATAAGTTAACGGAAAGTATGCAGAGATTTTCTGTATTTGTTAAACAAATCTGTACAACTGTTCGGACAGTGTAAATTTTTTCAGGATCGGATAGTGTAATCAAAACAAAATTTTCCACAAATGCTCCTGCATTCGTGCCAAGAGCTAATGCGTAAGTTCCAGAAAAAGGCAATTCTATCCAAAATCTTTGACTCTGTGAACTTGATTCTTTTTATTTAATTACATCTGTTGAAGCAAAGAAAAGAATTGAAGAATTTATTGCGTATTAGAAGTTTAAAAAATATTCACATTTTAAATTGACAGAATTGTAAACGAAATTTAGAATGGTCGCTAAACCGAACAGTCCATCTGCTTCATTGGATATGGTCCCACCGAATCGTTTATACAGTTCGACACCTGTATCATTGCTGGCAAAAGGCCAGAGCAGTGGCCTGGATGTAAAGGAGAGGCCAACTACGCCAACAGGGCGACGAGTATCATATCGGCAAGATTTCAGTGCTGGTTATCGACGACCATCTGTGGCTGACGGGCCTCATCCTTTGCCTGCATGTTGATTTCAAATCTTTTACTGCTCCTGATACCCAAATTTGATCTCATTTTTTAATTCTATTTTCTTCCTGCACTAGGAAACGCATTTCCTTCCACCGATTTCTTGCTAGGTTGCTAGGTTAGATACTGTCGACAACTATGAGTTCAACCTTATATATAAAACTGAAGTTGTCATACCTCGTGTGAAAGTTAAAAAGTGTTAGAAAGAGTGAATCCATCACTTCACTCTATCACATTGCTGGGATTTTTTGTTACGGAAAACAGCGCTGTTTTTTGCGTGAACTTTCTCCAGCCTTCATGTTGATTCCTCACCCTTCATGGTTGATTTGAAATACTTAAAAGCTCACTTAATGTGGCTTTGGGTCATAGCACTTTACCTCTTTTTTATTTAATTTGTGTACATATGGATGCTAGCTACAAGCTTCTCGCGCACCATGTCATTTGATCATTCCTCATACAGCTTCTGAATCTTTCAAATTTTGTGTTCTGGATCAAACGAATAAAATCTTCTGATTCTGTTTTTGGACATACTTTCATTATTTGCATTGCGTAGTTTCGATTTTTGATGCATTATAACGACTTTAATTCTTCAACTCGTAGGTAAATTTTAGATCATCACGCAAAAATATAGCGATTTGCAGAAGACAAACTGATATGAAACCAAATAGATGTACCTATATAAAAGTAATTATCACCCTAGTGAATTTCGGCCGTAGAGTTCGGATGCGGGGGTCATTCGAGGAAATGCAGCAACTCGCTCCTTTGTGAGCGCGTCGCGTTTGGGTTGTTGGGTCGTTGATCTTCAGGCTTTCTGGAGTAGGAACAAGATGGAGCAGAGTGACATTAAATTAAAAACATAATGGTCCGGCGTTGTTGCACACTATTACCAAGATGGGGATTGTGGCGTTTTGGCTGGGTTGTTTTGGTGGTGTTGTAGGTGTGCAGTGGGGGTGTCTGGGGTAAGCGGGCTATTGGTAAAAAAAGGAAAGATAATAACTGGACGAACGAAACACTATATTTGTACGCTTGCGTAGAGTGATGCGTACTGGTTTGGTAGCACTATTAGACAAATAGTATTTTTGTTTCGAAGACAGTTGCCCTGTATATGTTATTAAAAGGTTTTCGGGATTTCAATGTAACATTTCCCGAATTCAATGCGTAATAGAACTAATTGAATTGTATATATAAGGAAGTAATAGCAAAGAAGAGAACGTAGAAGGGAAAGATGGGATAATGTTGTTGTCAATGGATCAAGCACTTAATTTTTGTGTTCGTGTTGCTGTCGCTACAGTCGCGTCAATTGTTGTCATGAAACTCGCGGCGAAGTATATTGATCCCAATCATGCCATCAATAAAAATGCGAAGAGGAAGGTTAGCTAATTCAATTATAGAACTCATTCAGAAAGTTGCAGTTGACCTTCAAATCGTTCATTTTTGTAATTAAATTTGCAGGCTGCGCAGGTAATCAAGGCATTAGGCTTAGATCCATCAATAGAGCTTAATGAATACGAACTACGTATAGCTACACAATTCGTCCATTGTGGTCAGGTTAGTTTCACTAATAATTTGAACTTTCCAGTTTTCATCTGACCTTTATTCAAAGATAATAGTTGTACCCATATGATTTGCAGAATTATCTACATAGGTCTCGTGAAAGTGGAATTTTTTTTAATATTCCATCTCTCCATTCTGTTAAAATCATAGAGAAGTAGTTCAGAAAGGATACGATCAGGCGTCCAATATGCTGAATCGTGGAATTTGTCCTAGAACTTGGATCACACAGTAAATCGAATGATATGGTTGCGTCGAGACATGCACAAATTGGATTTTAGGGTGCAGATTGGTGCGATGTTGGTGGCTGCGACGCAGTTATTGAGGAAATTAATGATCGCATAATTATTCCACTAAAAATTCGCAACGTTTACAAGAAATTCGCATTGTCATCAAATCTTCTTTCTCCGCCTAAAGGTAATTCAATTATTTCGTTAGTCGGAATGGGTCATATGGCAGTCGATCATCACTGAACTTATGTGCAGAAGACATAATTAAACTACTGGAATAGTCATACATTACCAAAGTAATGTTTCATCACATAATTTTTCAACAGTTTTAGGATTTTATAATTTTGTGACTGCTAGAACAGGAAGTTAAGCAACATTTCAGGAGTGCTTTTATATGGTCCACCAGGGTGTGGTAAAACTTTATTGGCAAAAATTATTGCCCGCGCAGCGAATGCTCGCTTCATTAATTTGCAAGTATCATCGCTGTGTGACAAATGGTATGGTGAATCACAGAAGCTTGCTGATGCAGTTTTCTCTGTGGTATTTATTTTAAATTTTGTATAATTATACGATATGTGATAGATTATTTGAGGTTTTAATTGAACATACTGTTTCGGAAATATTTTTTATTATGGGCTGGAGGAATATTGAAGATGTGGGCTTATACAATACTAGTTTTTTCCTGGATGAACAAAAAAATTGTAAAAGAGCTAGCTTCATTTATAAATATAAATCTTTGTAGTACTTTCCTTAGTATGATAAATCTAATCAACTTTTTCAGGCACAGAAGTTCCAGCCCACGATCATATTCATTGATGAAATAGGTGAGCGTGATGATGACAAAATTTTTTTGCATTTTGAAGTTTCTAGCTTTGTTTCTGTATGCCTGACCATTTTTATATTTTTCATGATTTCAGATTCATTTTTAAGAGATCGAAATACCCATGATCACGAAGCCACTGCTATGATGAAAGCGCAGTTCATGTGCTTATGGGATGGTTTTGCTTCATCAGGTGAGCATATGTTTGAATTGTTACATTAGAGCACTCATTTCCATTTTATCGAGTGTGCATAGTATGTTTTCAGAGCATATTATTCAACTTCAAAAAAATCAGAATATATGTCGCCTTTTTAGACGTTGCTTTACATTATTTTAGACGATGCAATCGTCGTGCTCGGAGCAACCAATAGACCGAACGACGTTGACAGTGCCATTTTGCGACGAATGCCTGCACGATTTTACGTTCCTTTACCAGTAAGCTTTAACCTCAATTTTGAGATCATGCTTAAAACTCCCTATATTAATATACTTTTCCGTTACAAAAACACTAAATATTGAGCATAACTGAAATGATTTTCACACTGATTTTCAGCAATTTTAGAGTTTAGAATCCCGTGCAGACATCTTAAAAGTTTTGCTAAGAGATCAACCGGTAACACCAGAAATCAATTTTGAAAAAATATCAGAATACGCCACCGAACTAAGCGGATCTGACTTGAAAGAAGTATGTCGGTTGGCGGTTTTATCACGAGTCAAGGATGCATTTATCCGAGGGAAGGACTTGTACGTTTCAGCTTTTAATTTTTGACAGAAAATCAAAATCATTTTCTAAAGGTAAGGTTGTAAGGATCACTGGATGCTTGTTTAACTTCTCCATTCCAACTGTTGGACCAACATTGATAACATTGACATTGATATTTGAAGTATCATTTTATTCGATCTGATTTATGTCTATTTTAGAAATAATGAAACGACGCGAATGATTCGCGAAAGTGACTTAATACAATCAGTGATAAAGTACAAACAAACGACACAGGTTTCCGGAACAATGCCAGTTTTTGAGCCTCTCGACTAACGTAGACCTGGTTTTTCTGGAATGATCAAAATAACTTCAATAACTGCTCATAGAACAACAGATCACGTTTTCTTTTATTGACTAGTCGTTATTTTTTTTTTTTACTGCAACATTCTAGATTTCATTTCATAGTTTTTAAGCTGATGTAAGTTATCAGTATTGTCCTACTGTTACGCTAGACGTTTCCTTTGTTGATCTGTTTACTGTGCCTCAGATCATTATTCGATGAACCTAAAAGATGTTGTGCTATCAAGATATATTTATCTTGTTTATTCGTTCAAATCTGGCAAATGAATTGATCCGCTGGAATACTTATCAGTTCCTAACTTAAATTAGTGTGTCAGTTGCAAAAATAGTGTATCCAGTCGTTTTGTGTTTTTCGACACAATATAGATATTAGGGAGTTGTAAGTGCTGTGAAGTATTTAGTCATACATTGTTACGTTTTATTTTGCTTGTTCCATTTCTAATGTTTTTTCTAATAATTATGATGTTTGAGCGGTCCTCATTGATTTTTATGTTATATCTGGCGCAGGCTTATGAAGATTAATAATATTTGTTGGCTTTTATCCATACTTTTAAATTCCTAAGAAATCGTAGAATGAAAGTCTGGTCTATTCATTAGATTTTTCTGATTATCCCCTTCCTCACAGCTCAATGTAAAACAGTACAGTGATTTGACGGATTCATGTTGTTATTACTCTATTTTATAATTATGTCAATTGAACGATTAAATCTGTTAACACCATACCATCTGAAAATACTTCAAAAAAAGAATTTATTGATGAGGTACAGTTCATGGCAGCACATCAAAGAAGTGAAATCAAAGCAGTGGAATTAAAAGATGGAAAAATTGATTAAAGTTTGGATTTGGCGGTAGGCACGATTAACGGACGACCATGAAGAAATCCATAAATTAGAGCCCAAAGTCTGGCACGAAATAATGCGTCCTTTAAACAGTCATGTTTAGGGGTGTTGCCGATTCACTTTGGAAGTGTCCATTTTGATCAGATCTTCGATATCAACGTCGATCCCGCGTTGCGTGGTACTCACATGTGACGCGTTCAGCGTAATCTCATGTTTCGGTTCTTCTTCCCTTAAGATGATCAGGAATTGTATGAGATTTATAAAGTTTAGAAGGAATATTTCTAAATTCTTAAATTGAATATTTCATTGGAATAATGGTAAGAGCCGGATACTCTATAAAATAGTTGGTTTAAAAAAATCAGAAATTATTAAATTCTTAAATTGACATCAGAAATAAACCTGTTCCGTTTCCCTTCGTGTACTTGACGCGACAATTCGAAATACTGATTAGGATGAGTTATCACAGCACCCAAAGAATTCTCGGCCATTTTATGAGTAAATTCGAAATATCGCGTACAAGCTTTATCATACTGGGTATTTTTTGACAATAAAGTAATCTAAATCGTAATAAAGTAATCATGTAAATAAGATCGTTTTCAGTATCCCTACTTGAACATACCTTATCTTTCTGATACACTGATGCCAATATTGAAGAGATGAGAATGCATGATGAGGTACGGTATACTGTAAGTTAGCAAATACTGCAAATGAAAGCAGTATTTCGCGAAAAGAATTTTGTTTCATATGTCTCATACGATGCGTAAGAAAGTTGGAAATCCAGGTGAGGTTGGCTTCTTTTGAACATTTACAGAAAGAAGAAGATTTCGATTACTTTCTAGCTAAATTGAGGGCATAATTAACTTAAATTAGAGTCTGCACCATGCTCTCCTCCACCTAATAAATTTTCTCAACATTTGATCACTGATAAACAGTGATTAAAGGAGAGATACTAACAACGGCAGAAAAATGTTGCGAAATTTGACCACGCATATCTATCTTTTCTACAAAAGAGGTAAAAAACTCTTAGATTTGCAAGATAATCACAAAGCTAAAACTCTACTAAATTCTATATCTACTAAATTCGTTTTAACTTTTCTATACTAAATTTTACTTTTTCAAACCATCGGTAGCTGAAATAGATCACATGGAGATATTTCAATCTCCCTCATTTTTGTCAACAAATTTACTATGAATTAATTTAAGAAAACATCAGGCCTACTTGCTCAATTTGAGGTCTCGAAAAACCCGAATCTTCTAAATTTTGAGCGAGTAACCGCAAATCGCTGTGTCGATAAGGACAACCTAAAGATATATGTGTAAATATTCCTAGCTATTTCCAATTAATACGATCAATGATCGTTTGGTGAAATATTTAAAAAACATGAGGTAAATGGAAAATCAAATCAGGGATTAAAAGAGGATGGAGTAAATCTTCCCTCTTTTCAATTTCATTATCGAGTGAAATAAGAGGGGTGTACCGCTAGGAGTAGGTTAGTAAGGAATATCTGAAAATGGAAATGTTTGGATATTAAAATTACCATGACAATCTGCAGATGACGGACTAAGATCCAAAATTATTTTTGTACAAGGATATGCCGAATAATCTGCATGCTTCCCTTCTTTCCCATAATTATGACGAATATTGTATGCATATTGCTTATCAAACTAGAAATCAAAAATTCATCTCCCAAACAGAATGTATTTATATCTCACGGAAAAATCTGTTTTAAATTAGGTACTCCAATCAAAAATTTTTTTCTCTGAATTTTGATGTTTTAAATGCCGATAATAAAAAAGGCAAAATATGTCGTATTTTTACAAAAGTTTAAAGTTCCATTAAAGTAATAGTGAAGCTTCACCACATTTTAGAAGATGAATTTCCTTCGATAAAGACAAAATTCCTTTTAGCCAACCTTATCTGAATCTAATTTTTTAGTGAATTCAGCTCTCCAAAACAGCAGTGCATCTTCCAATGTCATACCAATCCCTTTCAAAAACAATCCATATTGCATTCGAGCTCCATGACGTAAATGATGATCTGCCCTCAGGCGATTATGTATATTCCTCATACATAGTGGGAACGAAATTGCAGCCAGCTGAAATTTTTTTTGAAACTACTTTTTCAAAAAATTACTATCTGAAACAAATAAAAATAGGTAGGTGACTTTTAAAATAATCTGTTATTACTATTCCTCAACTTTTATGGGAAGCTACAATTTTCAGCTGTAATTTCCAGCCTTTCATTCAGTCCTCCAAAACAGCAGTGCATTTTCCAATGTCATGCAAATCCATGTTGTATTGGAGCTCCATATAAATAATAATCTGCCCTCAGTCGATTATGACATTCCTTATACATTAGTGGAATTCTGTATGTAAATTACCTTTTGTTACTACCTTCATGTCCAATGGAAATATTTCATATGCAAGTGTACGAAAGATCAGTGGCTTTGTACAAACCAAAAGAAACATTAGCTGTAATTTATTTAGCGCATCTGCAGAGAAGTATTCGAAGATTCAGGGAAAAGGGACTTCCGACGAATGACTATGCAGAATTATAATGAAAAGTTATATAATGCATATGCATGATAAGTCAAGAGACACACCGAATCCACCATATCAGGTGTAACACGAGAAGCATCTGTTCCAACGTAATTTTTACCCACATATGATCTGTTCGATAGCTTCTTCAAAAAGGGCATCAATCGATCATTTTCTTCAATGAATACAATATTTCTACAAGCACGCTGAAAGATAGCAAGCGCATAAATAAAACAACAATAATTAAACTGGTCATTTTTACAAAGCCATAAACTAAGATTTCAAGATTTATAATTTTTATCTCATCATCAACAAAACGGATTCAACATGAGTCAAACTTTGCTTTATATACAGTAAATGCTAACGGCCATAGAAGCGGCGATATTAAGACGAAGTTTTGTGGATAATATAATTTGGAGATCATCTTCAGAAACAAAAGCATAACCAAAAACTAGAAGAACTCGACGTTTACGAACTAGATCAAGTGCATCTTCAAAAGGAACTTTCCAGAAATCTGTGCTTGTAATCTGAAAGACAAGACTTGTGTTGAAAATGCGTAAGTATCTCAAAAATAAAATTTACAATTGATGTAATTGGTGAAGCATGACGATGCAAAAACGAGGAATGTATGCATCAAGAATGTATGCAGAAGAATGTATATTACATTGAAACTGAATTTTTTGAACCATGTAGCCTTGAACAGTTTCGCTGGCAGTGATATGTTGACATGTGGCTCGTGGGAAATAGAAAATACGATGCAGTGAACATCCAGCAAATTCTTGTAGTGATCAGTAATTTGCAGTAACTTCATTATAGAAAAAAGGAATAGTTGGAATTAGAATAAGGCGCCTACTCAGTACTGGCGCATGAATGATGTCTCAAATCATGAAATTATGTAGAGAACCTGGCAACAAATACCTTAATTTTAATTTCAGCGTTATCAGTTACAGGATATAAAAGTATATACTTTACATAATGAATATCCCATGAGCTTATGTAAAAGCAGCTAAAATCAAAGTTATCTCTGTTTAACCTTATTAAGTGATATAAAACAGGCATTTGAAAGTTCTTCCTTGAGGTTTTCTTTTTCAGAATCTGTGACCAGTTGAGCATCAAAATTATTGGCTTGTAGAAATTGAATTACAGCATCACGACTTTTTGAGACCTTGAACAGTGTTTTTACACATGATGAAAGTAAATCATGATATTCGAAAAAAAACAATATTTTTACTTATTTAAAGGGCTAAAACAATACTTTAAACATCCTCCCTTCCATTAAAATTGATAGAAAACGCACAATTTGAAAGCGAAATTTAAACAAGTCCACTTCCTGCTGGATGAACCATTTAGTCTGCTCAGGAGTTTGACAAAATGCAAGTCGAAGAATGAAATGAGATATAACATCACGGTTTCTTTCGCTTTCCAGTTCCTCAAGCGGACAACAACCACATGCTATTGGCATCAATTTCATCAATTGCTGAAAGATACTAAATGATCTTTGAGAACTTATTCATAATCATTTTCGCCAGTTTACCTTCACCGTTGAACAAATTTTTAAACGCTTTTATGATATCTGTGGTTGATGCCCACAGATATCATAAAAGTATTCTCATTATGCTCATAGTGGCCGCCAAAGCACTAATAAGCTACAACAATTAAATAGAAAAAATTCAGAAGCAATGATGACACCATAATTTATGCCCGCAACTGCTTGCTTACTTTTGATAATTCATCGTTTATTGCTTCTGTTCCACGTGGAAAACGATCTTTCACCTGTTCGACAACTTTCAACACTCTCAATCTATTAATCGCCAGCTCTTGAAATTCAAGTAGTGTGATATCTTCCATTGGTGGTTCCAAATACATTTGTAGATTTAAATCTTCCATTTTTTTTGGACCCTAAATCTGAGACCAGATAACAATTCCAGGGAGTTTTGAAGAATTCTTCATTATAACACCACTTGTTAAACCTCGTTTGAATTAAGTCAAATTATCTTAATTTAACGACACAAAATCACCCTGTGGACTGGTCCCCGAGCATTTTGAACCAGAAACTTTGGAATGCTTCTCGGATTTCCTTCAAACTGCATCTTCGCCAGTAACAATTCTCTTATAACTACTCCCTATAATGAAAATTATTTAAAAACCATGATAAACTTCCCTTAGAAATGTAAAACATATGAAAAAAATAAACTCAACAACCATTATTGTCACGTCTTCGAGACAACTCGTCAAAGCCAATCACCAAAAAGTTTCCAGAAAGCATGACATAGACGTGAACTTGGGAAGAATGTACTGAGAAACTATAGAAGCTATGTGAAGTGTTATTATATGAAATAAGCATGAGATCTGATATTTCACTTACACATTGCGCAAAGTTACCGGAGATTGCGCGAACCTTCCCTGTTACTTCACATATCCCTATCTGATTTTAAGGGCCCTCTTTCTAACGCATTTTTATTTTATAGAGCTAAGTGCGGAAACTTTACTGTTACAATCTCAAAAGCAGTAAATAAATGCAAAAGAAATTTCATATATTTCAGATATATTCCTCTGCATTTAAGCACACAGTATGACGGACGCAGTGTATACCGCTTCATGAAAATGAAATTTCAAAAAAAAAATTGAAAACTCGGAGAAAAAAGGTGAAAATAACCATAAGTGTCAAGTATTTCATTTTGAAGGTATTAATAGAGTAAGCATAAACAAATGTTTTATATTTTTTTATAGTGGAAACAATGACTAAGAACAAGCAGCAGTAGGTATCCTTTTACAACACAAACAATATATGGAATCAAATATATTAAATATAATTTTGTCAAAGCTAAACTATTCTAAACATAACTGATCATCAATTGATCAGTTTCCTCTAAAGAATAAGACAAATACAAAGTATTGGAGGAGCAGTTACTTATTGCTGCTACTACAACTGATAATAAAATATTCAAATACTCCTTTTAATATAAAAATACTACTCTTTTCCGGTACTACAAATAATGAAATCAATTCAATAAAAGTGATTGCAAAAGACGCCTACACTGACTATAAACAGAACACATTTTTCAAACAGCAATTCGCGAGACATTTGCGAATAACTGTTTTCCTGCATTTCCACATGATGAATACAATACAAAATAAGCAAAAAAGCACCAAAATAATAAACACTAAATTCAATGAAAATCATCAGTGCAGGAAAATGCATTTCTTATGCTTTCCTTGATAGACCTAATTTCTTTGCTTCCGATTCATAAATCAGCAATCTCCACATTTTTACAACGAACACTTCTGCCTCATCATCCAAAACCTATAAAAATTAATAGAAATATAACTCTACGCGTAATTGGTATATCTTCATTTCAGAAATGCAAAGCAGACAAAACACGACAATGTCAATCATGTTGTAGGTGTGTGAAAAAGTATGCTAATGAGTAGTGTGGACTGACAGTTATAAGTAACAGATCATGTACAATTAAATAAAAGTTTCCCCAATGTAAATAAAATACTGATGAAAACGTCACCATAGCAATGTCAGAAAGGATTTTTTGTGGATCAGTCTTCGATGTTACTTTTTCACAAACAAAATCAACTAATGAAGCTTCCTCTTCTCCAATATAATCCGTTATTTTTTTCGAAACCCACGGTTTAACCTACAAATAGAATGAAAAGTACAGAAGTGAAATGCATAGAAGCAAAAAATATTCGTAATGAATCCAAAATTTTATGGATTTCAACTTTTAAAATAATATTCACTCTTTGCTCAACGAGAGACTTATCGACATAGTTCCAATTGATTGGAAAAGCAAACAAATCATTTTTAGCAGTTGGAATGCGATCTATTAAATCCTTGATCATCTGTTTACGCTCTTCTGACGTCATCGCTTGAATACGATCCTAAACATTAATTTATAAATATTGAGGAAATTGATATGCGACGAAACATACAGAAAGCCACCAAAAACCTACGCCTTTTTAAAAAACCCTAACTCTGCTACCTCTTCAGTTATTTCAAATGGTTTCAATTTCTTCTTCCGAAATGCTGCGTCGTCGTCATTTTCTTCAAAACCGAATACTCCATTCAGATGTGAACTTGTTGACGGCCGTGCAGGTGTGATAACATCGGTACGCACAATTGCTGGACTTGCAAGCGATGATGACATTAAGGAAGGTGATGGGGCGCTCACTACTGGTGAATTCGCAACGGGGGTACCTTCGGATGCCACTGAAAAAAAATCCGGATGCCACTTGATTTAGTAAAAGCAGTTTACCGAATATTGTTGCACAGTTTAAAAGCCAACTTTATACATCCGCTACGAAAAATTTTTCATTCATTAAGCCTGCTTTTGGAGAGGAACTAAAATAAAAATCAAAATTATATTTCAGTGAAAAGCGAATTTAACACTAAACGATAATATTAATATTATGGATTTTATACCAGCTTTCCAGCTACTCCGCTTCTCAGGTTTCTCCGGTTTGATAGCTTCCTCAGCACTTCCTTCACTTTCAGAATCGCTTTCAGATTCTTCACTTTCCTCATCTTTTTCTGGTTCAGATGGCAACGGTTTCTGACCCAAAGGACGATGTGGATTTGGACTTCCAGAATCTGCCCGTAGTTTCCGTAATAGAGCTTCTTCCTAAACATGATTTTTCGGAAAATTTTTCCTCGAAGAAAAGTTTCTAAAAAAACACACAATAAAACTTAAGGATCAAGTAACCTGTTCCTCATGCCGTTTCCTGGCTTCCTCGTCCGGATTTTCAACATTCGCATTTTCAGCCAAAATTTGTTTCTTAAGCTCCTCAATTTCTTGTAGTTCACGTTGCCGATCTTTAGCATCTGCCTCACGCTCACGTTCAAAATCACGTCGACGTTGAAACAACGAAGAACTTCTGCAAATAACTTCAAAATGATCTCAAAAACTTCAGCAGCCTGTTTCCTTAAACGCTTCGAAAATATCAAAACAGAAGAACACATAATTAAATGGAGTGCCTTAACAAATGCACTGCGATTTTTCTATTAAAATCATGTATTGCCTCATTCACTGTGTGGCAATGTACAACTAGAGATACAATATATTGAATGAGCAAACATTCCCAAGCTCCAGGCAATAACATATCAAAATCTCCGTTTTAGATAGAGATGATTACTTGTAATATTTCTGATCCATGCGTTCATCATCATAATCTTCTAGGAAATGCTTCAATTTTTTTGCTTCTTTTTGCATATCGCGCTTACGTTGTTTCTCCCGTTGTTCATCCCGCTCATATAATTTCGCCTGCCTTCTTTCACGGGCTTCCCATTTACGCAACCTATCAGCATAAGCTATTTCTTTTTCACGAATCTGAAAAAATTTCCTTTAAGTATGAGTAATTATAAAATTCGAGCGATCAAATAATGGAAAGTGCATCGCTGTAGCTTTTTGCCACTTCAGACTATGAAAATCTATCTAAAAACGTTTAAACTTAAATATTAATGTAAAGAATAGGAAAAAAAACAATTTTAAGGTACGATGAAAAATTAAAACAAGTTTTAAACAAACTGACTTGTTTACGCAAAGCTCTTCGTTCCTTCTGTTCATCACTGTCTTCTTCTGAATCTCGATCTCTAAAAATCAATCACTGTGAAAGAATGAAACAGTATCTAAAAATCACAATGCATAGCAATAATAAACAAAGTTGCCTGCTAGGTGACTGAGATCTGAATGCTTTTCGTGTATGGCTTCCAGAGTGATTTGAGAAACTGCTATCGGAAGATGAACTGCTACTACTTCGACTTGATGCACTACTTCTACTTGATGAACGATAGTATGACCTAAATTATTGGTAATTTCCAGACATCAAAAAATGAGAAAAGTACTGAAAAAAATTTAAAAAAACTACCACTCACTTCTGTTCAACTAAAAGTGATCTAATCATGTTTTTAAAACGACAAAGGAAAAAAATTAACCACTTCTAGAGAGAAGTGGAATATGAAGATATAATTCAATTGTGTGTGCTGACACTGTAAACACAAATTATCCACCACTCTTAAATATTAAAAACTTTTGACCCTTAAATGATATACAAACTGTTTTTGAATTAAAATACAAAGTGAGAAACATACTTTTTGACAATACTTCGTTCGCTATCACTCCTAGATCTTTTCCGAGACTTATGTCTACTTCGACTACCAGAACGAGAACGTGAGCGTGCTCGATGTCGGCTGTTATATTTGTCATCGTCCTGAAAACAACCCGTATCAGTTGGATCAATTCTGCTACAAATACGAAAACATGAGTACCATTTATCTTTATGCTATGCTACCCCGCAACTTAATACTCTTGCACTCCCAGTGTACTATCTGCATTATATTCTCTAATTTTATCTTAAGATGGACAAAGACGCATGCAATAATGTAATGATCATAACTTACCTTCTCCAAATACAACTACTTTTTGTAAAACAATGAACATAAGTCTTTAGATAATGAATTATTTTCCACATGGTACAGTGGTTTATGTCGTAAAAGAATCAATTAAGCAATAAAAAGTAATTAATATACTTAGTATTAGCTATTAAAATATAAGAAACTTCGTTTCTTCATCATTTAACGAGAGAAAAAAGATTTTTATGGATGCAAAGAGTGAAGTACTCTTCCCCAGAACAGATCCACAATTCATTCTTGATCAGCGCTTAAAAACGTCCTCAAACTTTATTAAAAGCAATATCCTGCCAGCAATTGTAAGCACTACATCTAATTCAATGTTATCATCGTGCAATCATCGTTGTATCATTATATGAATTGGTTAGAGATGATTGCTGAATTCAGTCATGGCCTGCAATTTTGCCACGGAATTTGTGAATAAAAATAGGTGATCTTCAGGAGACCAGAAATGAAAACAGTAAGGTTTATAAGGAATAACTGGTACTATTCCTTGCTGTACCAGCATTTTTTGACATCTAAATGA
This sequence comes from Cercopithifilaria johnstoni, assembly GCA_916381525.1. NCBI lineage: Eukaryota > Metazoa > Nematoda > Chromadorea > Rhabditida > Onchocercidae > Cercopithifilaria > Cercopithifilaria johnstoni. The sequence goes on along the minus strand of CAKAEH010001714.1, from coordinate 69,646 downwards.
ATTGAAAAATAGAAATTTCATCTAATTCCTTAGTTAGGCTTTGTGAGTAGTGCTGCTATCGATGGTGAAAAGTGATGGCACTAACAGAATGTTAAAGTGAAACAAGAAATTTCATTCACTCCATCATCGCAAAGATAGGATAAAAGAGGAAAACTGTCGCCACTAACCTAATAATTTAAATGAATTCTCATGCACTCGAGAATGGCTAATCATTATAATAAAAAAGCAATGGCACCGTTCTAAAAGATATTTACTGAGCAAACAAGGAAATGGTATCAGATTTTTCCCTGTCACGTTGGAATAAGATTGAATCAATATTTTTTTTTCTTCAATTCATGAAAACAGTGAGCACATTTACATCACTAATGGAGTAACTAAAACCAAATGAATAGTGAGTGTCTTTTACGCCTGAAAACACCACTATCGCTGGGTCAAACTGAGTAAATCAAATATAACATTATAGACATTTGCAGAGCAAATAGATTTTAGAATGGTGTCAGAAACTTTTAAGACTCTGGCAACCTTTTGCCACAGCACAACGGATCAATTCGGAATTGACCACCTGTTTACATCCTTCTATACCTGACAAAATCAAAATGTGTCAATTTGATAGTATGGTTAAAATGAAAAAGGTATCAATTCATTCATCCCTCTAAGCAATGAAACATATTAATATAATATAACAAATAATTAAACTTAATGAAAATATGATGGTTTTCCAGCGGGCAAGATAGAGTTACTTAAAACAGCAACATTTACACTTACCAGCGCGACAATTTTTTTGCTGCGAAGTTGTACAAATCTGTAATATTATAAGCAAAATCACTATAATTCTTTTGTTCTCTTCATTTCAAAAATTGAAAACATGAATACAGAGTGCGCCCCATAAATTCCATGCAAGCTTCAATGAATATTTAATAAAAGAAAAACAGAAATAAAGTGTAAAAATTATGACGTCGTGCGCTGTTACGGAAATGAAAAGAACAGCATGCAAATAAATAAATAAGCCTTGAGTTCAAGGACAAATACAATATACGAACTTACATAAAGTATTTTTGCTGTCCAGTTCATAATGAAATTGCTAAGCACACAACACTATTACAGTTCGAAACGTGAAGGAGGTGTTCCGCTAGATCAATAAATTATAAAGGGGAAAAGGTGTATGCTACAAAACTAACAGTCGACTAATCCTATTCAAAATCCTTGTATGTTGACTGAATTGGGGTAAATTGATTGAGAAAACAGAATATAATAAAACTTTCATTAATGTACTTGACAGCCTACTGAAGAGCAAAACAATTTGAAAAATGGCGACACACTCAAAACTATGCACTGGTCTTTCAGGAAGATACTTCCTTCAGATAAGCCACAGTTTAACGGATCAAGCACAGAAACCTGTAATGAAGAAGGGATAAGCTGACTGAAATCGTAAACCAAAATTTAAAGAATTTCAGAAGGGAAAATTCAGCATCTAATTCTGCCCTTATGTAAATGCAGATTTCGGAGTTTTTCTGATGCCTGGCAACGAAAATAGTTACTGAAAATTAGAAATCATTCAGAGACTCGAACTTTAGACATTTAAACAAACCAAACTTCCAAAATTAAAGTTTAAGCCTAAAAAATGGGTAAGGCTTTTGAAAAACTAAACATTTAAGATTATAATATGGGGAGTCTCAACGAAAAATATTCCGAATCTCATAACAAGAGTCAGGACAAACTAATAAAAACTGATTGGCTTTTCATATCTGAATTACTTAATTCACAATACAAATGATATTATCAACTATCATTCAATTCAAAATGTATAAATCCTTCAAAAATTATTCAATGATTGACTGAAGACCTATTCAGTGAATGTGACCGTTGCTAAAAAACATCTTTTGATTCAAGAACGACAATTTCCATGATTTAGGAATCAGTGTTGACATTCTTTGCGCACTCAAAACGACATTATACAATGCATTATTAAGATGTCATCTTCATCAAAAAACCAAAAGAAATTAGTGTATCAAGTGTATGCTGTATAACAGCGAAAGCTACGAGTATAATCTCATCACCAAAATCAATAATTTTGTACTAAGCTTTTCATGAAGACAGACGAGACTGATTACTTCTCAAATCTTAAAACTTCTCGTTATTTCAGAGTCGATTAGTTTGTTTAGCCTTATTAGAAAGAAGAGGAAGTAAATGGAGAAGAAAAGTTTTCACTTTATTCACCATGGTCTAAAATAATTGACTTGAACAAGCAGGAATGGGATTGAATTTTGGAGGAATTTTTTCTAGAACCTTTTAGATGAAGACCAACAGACACAATTTGAAATGCTAAAAACAGGTAGAACATAAAATCAATCTAAATCTAAACAAATTAAGACCAATAAGACACTAGTTAGTATTAAACAAGCAAGGACATTTAGTTATTAATTTGAATTTATGATTTTTTGCTTTAAAAAAGTGAGATATTTGCAGTTTTTGAAGATTTTTGATTTGACACGCGAAGAAAAAGAAAAACAAACATTGACGCACACACAAGGAGCTTTCCAAGCAGACAGAATAGCATTTTTCAAACATGTGATATGCATTCACTGTTGCTGTTAAAGTCTTGCTTATGAATTTTTTACGCTAAGATTTTGAACCGGTTCTTTGGTTTGGGAGCAGAGATTAGTTGCTGTGAGAAAATAAAGGAAAATGGAAAATATGGAACTTACTCGTTGCCAAAATGCGTACTTTCGTTATCCCAACAATATGCGTTTAGCCTATATAGATTTCATCAAAATACACACTTCTACTTGTGTGTACTCATTATTATATTCCATTATGAGACATTATTTAAATTATATACTACAAATCATCGCTTGAAAAATAGAAAAGCGTTGCATGAAAGTGAATAACATTGCCCACCTTTCTTTCCTTTCGTTTTTCGACACTTCGATTTCGTGCTCGATCCTAAAAAATACAGTTTCAGTCCTGATTCATTTTCGATTGACAAAAGAACATTGATAAATCACAAAAAATCAAAGAAAAGGAATTAAAAATGAGTGCCATTTGAATATTTTACTGATTAAACAGTTTACCTTTCCCTTTTCCAAAGCTGGGGACCGAGTTTTTTCTGCCAGTTCACCATCTGTAATAATGTATATATCTTTTCTAGTTGAAAAAAATCATTTAGCTACATTTTAATCCAATCTAAGCATTACTTCCGTTTATCTCGAAGCTGCGAAAGAAAATGTAAGGTCCGTCAATATTCAGGAAATTTAAAATGAACTTGATATCACAGACATAGAAGTATAATGATGCTATAGTATTCCACGACTTTCATAAGTCAAAAGCAATGTAACCTTCTATGGGCATCAAATCTGGTGCATCTTTTTCAATTAATGTCTGGATTTTCTGTCGTATTTCTTCATCGTCAGCAACATTATCTTCATCTGCTGGCATTTCATCAGATGCTAAAGCTTCAGGTGGTAAATTTTTCTCCGCACGTTTTCTGGCAACATAATCTTTAACCATTGTTCGTGTTTTGTCGTCAATCTAGAAACTATGTGCATTACTTCATGACAAAAAAATGGAATTTAAAAAAAGAAAACTTCAGCATAATTCAAGACGGAATATACCGGAAATTGTTCGACACAACAAACTACTTTTTTTAACTTCCACTCCGACTTCGAATAACATGGCTTTCCAACGTAGTTAAGTTTTACTCTAAGTGTACTTATCGATTTTATTTGCCTTTTCTTGTTTCTTTGTATTTCCTATGTTTTGTTTCTGCATAAAAATCTTCATTTCTGTATTAAAAACTAACTTTGACTACTAATTTTTTCTCGGCAAGTGGATAATCATGCAAAATTCGTAAAGCTCGCATTGTACCAAATGGACTTTCAAATTCACAAAAACCAAATGCTTGAAATTTTCCATTTGAACCTTGAATGCGTTTCCATGTTGCAACTGCACCACATTCCTTCAAATTTTCGAAGATTAAGTATCCCATTATAAATTGGAATCAGTCGAAGCCAGACTTTCGACTTTCATCAATGATTTTTTGAATGGTTACAAACACACGAAGAAACAAAAAATCAAGTGCAGTATTCGATAACTACCAAGAACTCATAAAGCTGCGCTTGCTACTTAACAATGTGCTATATCAACAGCGTTCTGAACTATCGAATATTTACTTCTTTTTATATTTGCTCTTCTTTGCTTGGTCATACATTATTTATAAACTAAAAATTGTTATGAAGCATATCTACCGTCAAAATAGCGCGTATTAGTTCGTTTCCACATTTTTCATTTATATTACCAACAAAAACTGTAGTAACAGGCGGTTTTTCAGAGGGCTGAAATAAAAGTTCATTGAATTTATGTAAGAAAAAACTAATAAAATGTAGTTGTTCATCTTATTTCATCATAGAATAGAGTATCAAAAAATAATTGAAATACCTTAGGTTGTGGCGCGGGTGGCGCCGCCATTCTTTGTGCAGCAGCTGCAGCCATGATAGGATTAGGCATAAAATAGGGATTTGGAAAAGGCACTGAAACTAGTAATACTAAATTGAAATGAAACATTCATTTGAATTTATTAAAAATTTTGATTTGAATCAGTGGACAAATTATTTGTTATCAAATTATATTATTACAGGTTGTTCAAAAGATAAAAGGAATGCGAAAACGAAAAAAACTTCAACGTAGGAAGATATTTCTGAATCAAAATTTAAAATCTGAATGACAGTAATAACTGGAGCTTGCTGTCAGTTTCTATAAACAGTCTGCTTCCATCGTGGAAGAACGAAGTTCATATGATAACTGGAAAATAATGCCTGCTATACTGCCACTTCAGTTACGATGATAAGAATCAAACTATTATCTAAGAAAATATCCTATGACATCGAACAACGAAACGGTCTTTGGACCCTTTCGACATTCCCGACACTGACAAGACTGAATACGTTGATTCTTTGAGTCACAATTTAGATGGATAAACAAATCCATCTAAACCTGGATAACAGGTAAGCTAGATATACTAACAGGATTAGTGCTTTTTTTAGGAAAGAAGATAAAAAAGCGAATATACTGACCTAAGCAGAATTATGCTACGAGCAAAACAAATAAAAATCTGCCACATGTTGCAGTGATGAAAGTAATGTCTGATAATATTTGGAATCTCAAAAAACTAAGAACCACTAAAGTATAATCTTAATAAACGGTTTCATGGCTTCTAATGGAGGCTGAGCAGTAGTTCATTCTAATACTCAATCATTATGAGGTATCTTTAAAATGATTAAAGACACTTCTTTAAATAGTTTTTATGGCCAAGTAATCCCTTTGTAAATCATACTAAAGCTGACAATAAGACAATCATTTACCATTATGGTCATTGCTTGAACGGAACTCCTAAAATTAAATCATATGTTTCAAAAACATACTCATTGGTGTCATTTGTGGAATTTGAACACCATAAGCTGGAATCATACCAGGAAATCTTGGTGGTACAGCCATCGCAATAATAAAACTAGTACAATTTCTGAAAAAAAATTATACTAATTACAAATTCCAAAGTTTTTTAATTTTCCACCACTTGAAAAGGTAGAGTAAGGAAACTCAGAAAAAATAACCCTCCAACGGAACCCACAACGTAGTACCTCCGAACCGAAATCTTCGGAGCAACCGCTTTTGAAAGGAACCTTCGGAACTACTGCTCCCAGATGGATCGCAATACAGATGGAAAAAATGGCGTAGAATGCCAGGACTCGCTGTACTACTCCTTTTGAAACGGACGGGAGGCAATGTGCAATTGGGCGATAAGATCTATCTCTTAGAGATTACTGGGACTTTAGTTATAGTAAATGCTGTTTTTTTGGATTTCGGTGCTTCAAAAAATACTTTCATGCTTGAGGATCATAATCGATAACCTCCAGGACCTTTTGATATTTTAGCTTTACTTATTAGCTTTCACAGAATTTCATCGGTCTCTACAGAATCCTTATGGCTGAAGCGGAAAAAGCTAAGGAGAGCGGTGCATCAACATCGAAGGTTCTAATTGCTGGAAAAGACCCGAAATGGTGGGATATTTCGACGTTTTCGAAAGAGGATAATCCTAACGGACTAATCTGCGAATCTTCATTTGCTATTCTCTTCCCAAAGTATCGTGAGAAATATATCAGGTTTGACAATTGTGTTTCAATTGAACTTAAAATTAATACCGCTCAATGTTGATCATTTCTTTGATTCATTAAACTGAGGTTTTTCGTTATGTATTTTTTGAAGTTATAAAGAGCATAGTCTCATAAATTAGCATTGGGCTGAAAAGTAAACATCCTTTGAATTATACATCCTTTGAATTCTGGAGAACTTTGAGTTATGTTGTGTTACTTTTTCGATAGAACTATTTTCTTAAAACTTTTGTAAATGATTAATCAAACCACTGTCATTTCAGAGAGTGTTGGCCATTGATACAAAAGGCTTTTGAGGAACATTTTTTAAAAACTGAATTGGATGTGCTGGAAGGAACAATGGTGGTCAAGACGACTAGAAAAACATGGGATCCATATATTATAATAAAAGTATGATTTATTCTCATGTCATTGATTTGGCTGATTATCTATTAGTGATTTACAATCTGTTTATTCAGATTCGAACATTCAGGAATGTTTTAGGCTCGTGATGCCTTGAAGTTGATTTCAAGAAGTGTACCATATGAACAAGCAATACGAGTTCTTCAAGATGACACTGCAAGTGAAATTATTAAAATTAGTTCAATGGTGGCAAATAAAGAGCGATTTGTTAAGCGTCGTGCAAGACTGATCGGTAACGAAGGAGCAACACTGAAAGCAGTTGAACTGCTTACTAAGTGCTATATTATGGTTCAAGGAGGTACGGTGGCAACTGTTGGCCCATACGAAGTTTGTTTTCAACTCTTTATACTTCTCAGCGCTCTTCAAATTGCCTTTTTTTTTTGCTCACTAATTATTTTGGACATAATATTTTGTTGACAAGTAATTATCGAGTAACAACTTGACCGAACTTGTGTTGAACATCGGGTAGCTCTGTAATCTAATAACAAATTTTGCTACTGATAAAGATTTGCCTTTCCTTTACTCTGATTGCAAAACAAGAAGGCATTTTGTATGAACATGATTAATGCTGTTTTGTCATGGTTTTTAGGGATTGAAAGATGTTAGAATGATAGTGGAAGATTGTATGAATAACATACACCCTATCTATAACATCAAAACATTGATGATTAAACGTGAATTAATGAAGGACGAAAATTTGAGAAATGAAAATTGGGACCGCTTTTTACCAAAATTCAAAAAGAAGGTATGAACTTTTGAATGTTGATTACTTCCTGTATTATAAAATATGACAAAAATTTTGCAGCTTTGCTGTTTCTTCATTTACCATCAGAAAATTTATCTGCAGGTGCAACCTTCTCAATCAACAAATCAAGCAAAGAAGAAGAAAGCTGCGCGGTGGAAGAAGAAATCTGAATATACACCATTTCCTCCTCCACCTGTTATGAGCAAAGTAATTTTATTCTATAATTAGTCAATGTAGGGTAGTAAAGGCTATACATTTCCCTGCTAATTTTAAGAACAGGAAGCAGTTTCTTAGTTTACTTCAGGCATAAAACTTTAATCGTAATTAGTCGTCCGGGAGAGAGCTCGCAATTGACATTTTTTTGTCACTGCTAGCACTTTACTTAAAATTGAGCTTTAGATTGATAAGCAGCTTGAAAGTGGAGAATATTTCTTAAGTAAACGGACGAGGCAAATGGAAAAACGTAACGAGAAACGGACAAAACAGGTAATTTTGTTGTCATAAGCTTTGATTTATTATACTTTTGATTTTATTATATCTTAAGAGTTTTGATTTATTGTCGATTTTTGGAGACTTTTTTTTCATATTTAGAGTTTACAGTAACATTGCATTGTACAAAAAAAATGCAGAATTTACTTTTTCTGGTTATTTTAGATTGAAAAAACAGCTGAACGCAGGAAGCAGCGTGCATCAGAATTTACACCTCAAGATGAAAAAACAAGGACTAAGACTAGCCATAAACGAATTAATGAAACTCCTGTTGACATTGAAAATTTAAAGAAAAAGGCCAGAAAGGCAAGCGAATAATGACTCCTTATTGACAAATTTGTTCACCATCTTAAGAGTTTTGATTTATTATGGTATACACTTCGCAATAATAAAAGTTTTCGTGCTTTTTAATGCATAGATAATATCTTCATTCAATTTAATGGTATCGTTACCTTATATGCCGTCCTGTGAAATTTGACGTTTGTTCAGCTATCTTTGCTTCTTAAATTAATATCTTTGGGCTTGTTTCGGCTTTTTACCTTTGGCATAAACATAAATAAATGATTTCGGCAGTTGCTTGCATGTCCGAATATTGGAAATGTGTCGGGAACTGTGAATTATTGAAATTAGAAAATTCGTGTGCAAGTGCCATTGGCTCTTGTTCACACAATAATCGCACGACAATTTCCAATTGAGTTTACAATAGTTTCCTTTTTCATATTATTTTACTTCCAGAAATTAAAGCTGGTTTCAATTTCAAAAATTTAGTCGCTTCCTAATGCTTGCCACATTTTTGTCGCACGAATTATTACAGTACTGTTTAGAATCCAGAAATCCAGTTTCCTAAAATTTTAAGCATGGCCAAATGTGTCGTATTTCTGATTCGCATCGTCAGGATGTTTTGTGGCAGTTTTATGGCAGCGCTAAACATCCTGACGATGTTCGGTCAGTTAAAACGCTAAACAGAAGTTGTGTAGCTGATATATTTCTTTTCAAGTTATTCTGTAAGTACTACATTAATGTGTTTATGGCCCAACATTATTGATTATTGAATTTAATTTAGTTTGAAGTTTGAACATTATTGAATTTAATTTAGTTTGAAGATTCGCTATTAAACCATAAAAACTGATATTCCGGATTAGGGCGTGTTTTCCGTCACTGTCGAAATTCCGCTAACGTCCAGTAAATTGCTAGCTCCGAGGTCAGTTAATTCCTTATTTTTGGAAACATTTGCATGAATTAATGATTACAGTGCTGCAGTTTCCAACAGTGTCACATGAATTTTGCCTTTTTTTTAATAAATTCAATTTGTCCTTCTAAATAAACATTTTTTGCATTTCCCAAAAGTTCTCGGGAATGCAAATAATTTTCTTCATATTAATTTCATCTCACTCTAAGTGTCCCTGAAGAAAGGCAGGAAGGGATGAGTGAGAGAAATGATTTTTCTTCTTTTTGCAGGAGCAATATTTTGAAACATTCTTGACAGCCTGAAATCTTGAAATCTTGTAGAAGCGCATGAATTTAAGATTGTCATAAGGATGGTTTATCTATGCTTTTTATATATTTTTGAAGTTAAAATGAAATTTTCAAAAAGCAGAACATAATGGCCTGTTTCGTAGTGTGAAATTATCCCGCTGTTTCCGAAATTTATTTTCTGATTTTAGATTAAAATTGATATAAGCGTTTTTTTTTTTAAATTTCAATGATAAATATTTAACAATAAATACTGAAACAATAGTTACAAATTAGGATCGGAAAGAGGTTTTATCTGTTGAAGGTAATATATCAAAGTTAATTGTAGTGTGAAGAGTGAAAAATCAATTCTCGATTTGATTTAGGATAATATGATAATGGGGAACTTAATTTTATTTATTCTTTTGGAATTTGTGATAGTGTGAGGATGATATGTTGGATTTCAGATTCCTCTCAATTTTCTATTGAATTCATTTGAATTTAATCTGAAACAAATTCATTGTCTTTTATTTTGAAAATAATGATTTAATCATTTCCATTTTTTTTGTCAGATTTTATTTTGTTTTATTTCTAAATCATAAAACTAAGAATTAATTAGGAAAATATTATTTATTAATGATTAAATGACAATTCACTCTCCACAAATAATGTTTATTTGTTTCACTGTAAAATTCTTTCCATTCTCTTGGATTTGCAAAATGCTAATTAATTAGTTAAGTATTATTATTTTAATGTTTTCCTCTCTAACTCATCATATTAGCATTTATTTGAAATATTTAACTTTTTTAAATCTTTTTTTAAAGCTAATTTTTCAATGAATTTTATAATTTGTTAATTTTATTAGAATGCTTACCTTATCCTATGAAAAAAGCTTCACACAACACTGCTTGTAATTCATATTTAATTAAGAGTTAATTGTTTTGACGCCTATTTGTCTTTTTTCTCAACATTTTTATTTCAAATTAACTTATGTCATTATTGACTAAGTTTACACAATGGAATGGATGATGTAATTAAATTTGAATTTTTGAAATGTTTGAAGAAATGAAATTCTCAGAAAATTTGGCCTGAGAAACTCACGAAAATATGAAAAGATTAATAATGATTAAGCAGTATTAAGAAGTAAAGGAACAGGCAAATGGTTTCAAATAATTAATGAGAAAGCTACAGGATAACTGAATGAACAGGTGGCAAGAGAAAAGCTTAGAAGAGCCATTTGTCGATGCTTCTGCACACTTTTGCAGAAAATATAGTTTTACGTAATTTGAATCCTTTCATGGATGTTTATGAATTTGAAGAGATGCAAATTTTCACAATTGGAAATATAAAGGAAGTCAAAGTAATTCATCTGAATTATATAAATTGCTAACTCAAAAAATTTTCACTTCTTCGCTTTCATTTGATTTTACTCAATTTTATTGAAATTTCCAACAATTAATTTGTCATCGAAAAATAAACTGTAATTTTGAAATTTGAATTTAATTTATCTGTAATAATAATTTTTATCAAAAATAATTGCAGAAATTACAACAAAATTACTTCTTAATATATTATTCATTGCATGAAATATTCTGATTTATGATTGCAATGAAAAGTATATATTTGAAGAGAGATAGATATCTCTGTGATGTGTTTATTTGTTTGTTTCAATTTCATACTTATTATTATCCCATCTATTTCCTTCAATTTTACTCATACAAATTGATCTAAAAATACGTTTATACCTAAATGTGTGAACTTTCACCTTTATCGTATTGAGTAGTATTGACAGATTTTTTTAGGAAAAAAAGGTTCAAAAAGTTTTAAAGTATTCCTAAATATGCTTGAAGAGAAATTTAGAAATTAATAAAAATATAATTAAAAAGTATTTGTATTCTTTTTATGATAACTTTTACAATTTTGTTTGAATTTTGTAAGAATAAATTTAGGAAAAAGCTCATAATCAAACATTAAAGTTTAAATAAACAATCGATATTTACACAACAAATAGTTTAAATTTACCATTCTTTGCGAAATTTCACAAGCTATTTTGAAACAATTTTCTTATCTGAAATTCAAAGCTGAAGCAATGAATTCATGGATCGTATCAGAAACGATCAGATAAATATTTATTTGATACAATTTGCATTCGCTGTCAACGTTGCTCTGAGTCCACCATATGGGAAAAGATTAGATCGGAGGATACCAATTTGTTCGATAATAAAATCATCCCACCACGTTAGTTTAACGATTTATCCGGCCTGTCATTTAAGTGTTAATTGACATCCCTCAAATAATATTTCTGGAAGATTGACAGCACGAACAGTTTTGTAAACAGTTTTATTGTGAGAATATATACGAAAATCAAAAAATAAAAGCGAAAATTTTAGGCTTTAAAATTTGGAGAAGATGAAATTTAACTTTAAAGACAAGCAAAAATTTTCTTTTATTTTAGTAATAATCGAAATACCATTGTCTGATAATAAAAGATAGTAGCGTTCTGAGAAAAATCCACATGTAATTAAAAAATAATAATTAGCTTTTTGAGCTTCTCAATAGATTTTCGCTTAACATTACATTTATATCTTTTTGAGATAAGTTCGAATTTGTTAGCAATAATCGAGCAGTCTAATGATGGATGTTTAAGCTATCCGATGAAGGAAGATAATTAGTCTGTCAGTACTGCATTCAAGTTTAGAGAAACTTTTTCCAAGCCTTTAATTATTATTACGTCTGAAGAAATTAAGATTATTATCAGATTTTATATTTATACGTAGCTTTATTTCAAAAAAGAGCAAACAAAGTTTGCACTGATCGTTATAGCACTTCTATTTCTATTGTTTCTTTTGCCTTTTTTTGAAATGAAAGAGCAATGAGTGTGAAGACAAATAAGCTTTCGCTAAAGTAGGAAGAAGGAAAGAATTATGATGAAAAAGAATTTCGTAGTAGATTTCCTGCAATGCAACTTTTTAAGCAAATTAGAGATTGATATTTTGGACCTCCTACGATTACTTAGCATCAAAGAGTAAGGGTGGTCAGTTATTTAGCATCCAAGAGCAGGAGTGGTCAGTTACTTAGCATCCAAAAGCAGGGATAGTTAGCCACTTGTGCAGAATAAAACAACTGACAAAAATCATTTAATGGCAGTATAATCATGGAGAACAAATAAATATATATATATGAAGATTAAAAGCTATGATCCAAAGACCTCGAAGACAGAGATGATCAAAGCAAAAGAAAAAAAGACCGTATTTCAATTATACGAAATCACGGAAATATTTTCATAACGTCGAGAGCGATCGGTCTTCTATAAAACCAACACAGAAATACCAGGAAATTTTTAACTCGTAGTATGTTGCAGATATATTTTCGACACATTTCGATCAAGATTAAATATGTTTTAACCTATTTGGAATGATGGGGTTAAAATTCGCTTGAAAAAAATCTCAAAAATCTGCAAGTAAAAATAGATATGCAAACTCTACTATAGTCACACATATAGTCACAATTTGCATGCATGCACATGTATAATCTCGTCGATTTTCAACGATGTCATAATTGTGGCACATTGTGATTCTGTTTCTTCATTAATGATCGATGCAAACTGAAAAAAATATTGATTAATTGATCAATTAATTCTTGTTTGATCTTTTTACAATCATTCCTCTTTTTTTTTGTATTTTATAAATGTTATCTCATAATTTAGAAATGAGATTGGAGAAATTTTCTAACCGGAGAATGGATTAAATGGAAAGGATTGGTTGGCACTTATAAGCAAGGCTCTTTCAATCAAGGCTAATTAATGGCCTTGATATGCCTTGACGTACTCATCGTCTAAACGAACTTACTCTTATAGCGTTTGTCACTTATCCACGCTTAATTATTTATATAAATAAAGTATTAAGTCCATATTTTATAAAGTTTTTTTGATATTTCTTGATGGATTAAGAAAGGATAAATTCGAAATAATAATTTAAAATTAATGAAATTTGACTTTTTTGTAATTTCATCATAAAATTCTGTAGGCATAAGCGTTAATGTAACAGTCATCGGCGCATTGTCCAAGCACGATTTCATCGCTTTATTCTGAAATAGAAATGAACAAAATTAGTGAATGTTAACTTTTCTGAACAATGATAAAAAGTACTGGCCATTTAATCATATTAGGCATATTAATTGTGTTCTATATCTGAAGCTGATTTATATAAATTCTCTGTTTATTTGCCTATCTTGTTGACAAGAAGAGGTTAAAGTTCATGTTTTGTCATCAAGTTTAAAAAGGAAAGGCTAGATTGCAAGTAAACAAATATTACGACTTAATCATTCATTCTTTTTCAGTTAATTAAAATTTCTTGCATTTTAATTGATTTATGAGCAATTTAATTGAAGTGTTATATAGAATAATAACCTTGAAAGCCATAACATTTCGTCCATCAATTTCAATAATTCGTTGATTGATAAGTAATCCATTACGACTAGCGCTTGTTTCTTGCATCACTGCTGTGATAAGATTATCTTTAAATGAGAATCCTAACAAGCCAGCTGCATCTTTATGTAGTGTTATCATGCTGGCCAGAGGTCTAAAGTAAACTATTAAAATTTTGTGAAATCTTTAAAAAATATTTTGAAAAATTTGAAACTATCTTATCAAATAAGCTATGAATAATAATAAAAATGGAAACATTTATTTGAATATCTCATGCCTAATTAAAGAGTATTGGTTTTTCTTTAATTTTAACTTCAATATTGAGATCCATTGGAATTAATTAGGGCAGATCTGATAATACGTCATATCTTCATGCTCCCAATAATAAATTAGGCATAATTAATTATCAATTAGCTTCTTATTTTCCACGAAAACTTCAACAATGTTTTGAAAATAAGGCTCTTAGGTGCAACTGTATCGCATAAACTATTATCCTTTTAATAGTATGGACAAATAGGTCATTATGTCATTGGTCAGCAATCATTATAAAAAGTGATCTTTACACTCCTCCAGGCTTCTTATAATAATTATATCGCATACTCTTCCATCAATATGAATAAGCCTTTTGTATTCTACTTATCTTTTCCAAAAATAGCAATGCTTCCATACTTTCCTTTAACAATTTCTCCTATCTTTTCTACACATTATTCCTTACTATAAAAGATTTGACTTATCTTCAGAACAGTAAATAACATCAATCAGTTTATCAGTGGCGTTGTGTAGAGAAAAATTTTTAATGATAAATATTTAATCTTGAATAGATACATCTCCTGTATGTGTTATCGATAATATTACTTAGATATAAGAATAACTAAACAACTTTCGCCTTAATAAGCCAGAATTGTTCTATAATCTCTGTCATTCTTATCAGATCTCTTAGAATAAACATTTCTTCAAAATAATCAGCACTATCAAAAGATAACAACCATTGGAGTTAAAAAATAAATAGCGGTAATGTGCTATATTAAACTGCACTGTCATTTATTTAGAAATTGAATGCTATTGAAAATTAGTGCGATTACGAAAAATTTCATTTTTCAAAATTTCAATTAATATGCCTCTTTCCTATTTTTTAAAGAGAGTAACACTCTTTACAAATATTATTTTAATTGGTTGTACCTGTCTCTGAGAATAAGAATTATTGAATCTTTTGATTTCTTCATCATATTCATTACCTGAAAACATAAAATTTATTATAGGATAAAATTACTTTTTAATATGTTCTAACTCTCAAAAGGAAAATGTAATAAAATAAAACAAATGACTTTTTGTCCGGTCATTCCAACCACTTCTGTACCATTTAAATTAAGCAACTGATCACCAAATCGTATACCGGCAGTTGCAGCCGGAGAACCTTCCGTTACTAATTGAACAAAAATACCCTAAAATTGAACAAAATGATATTTTCACCAATTTATATACATAATGCTCTAAATAAAATTTACAAAATAGAAATTTCATTTAATAATTAAAAATTTATAAAAATAAAAAATAAAAATTTTAATAGCCAACGCTAAGAATTGAGTTTGCATCAAAAATTTCATGGCTATTTCGCAATTTTATTTGCTTATTAGGTGTTTCAGATTTAAGACGTTTAGGAAAATATTGGAATTAAACCAATCAACAAATATCAAAGTATCGTTTCGATCGATTAATTAGTTTCAAACAAAACAATCATACATTAACCCGATGAAAATACCTGATTGATGGCTCGCATCCTCAATCCATACTTTTTACCTTTGATACGATTAAGAATCACTTTACGAATACCATGAGTAAGATTAGCTTTAGCGAGACCGGAACATTGCGACGTAATGGGTGCGATAATGCGTTCATTGTCTAGTAAGGTCAATTTATTTAACATATACGGTTCAATCGTTGCTAACTGTGGAAGATGAGAATAGGGAAGATGCATTGCTGTTATTTCTGATAATTGTGGAGATGGTTTCTGGAAGGAATCAAAAATTTTACAAATTTCTCGAATTAAATTTTGTTTATTTTTAAAATAAGAAAACTAATTAAAGGATAAAAATTAATCACTGATAACTTCCAAGAAGTATTATTTCCTTTTTCTTGTGATTGAATAAAATTTCAATCTACCATCTAACAGTTAGTTATATGTATAGAATAAAATTAAAAGATAGAAAAGTTTAAATCTTACATGCACAGATGCATGCTGCGGTTGGGTAATACTTTCATAATAAGATGGCAGCGATGGATATTCTAACATTTCTGGTGGCGCTGCAATTTTTTGGAAAGAAAATGAAAACAAAAACAATTATTATCCAAAAGTAATTATTAGTGTTAGAAAAATTTTCTGCATTCTCTCAAATTTTAAATGATATTTATCTGTTTCTTTTCGTCCCTTTCTATGTAAACTAAAATGAAATGAAAAATTGTTTTCTCTTTCAGTTTAAAATATTCAAAATAGCAAAGATCATTCATTATTGATCAAGTTCTCTTTCTATAGACTAGAAAATATTCTTTCAAGTATTTGAAGTTTTAATCTAAGAAATTAAAAAAGTAATGATTATCAAAATTTAAGATTAAGAAATTATATAAACTTGCCGATATGATGTTTACATCATTAAATCAATTCAATTAATTATATTACACTGAATAATACATAATCTTTTCTGTTCGTATTATTCAACAATATTTGACACTAATCAAACAATGTAAAACAAAAGATCAGTTCTTTAATAAATGGTAAAACATTTGCAATTTGTATTAATATTAATGTAATGCAAGTGCTATATTATGAGTACCGATCTGATAACAATATCATTGATATTTTTTATTGCTACTATTAGTGAATCTGACAGTTAACTATCAGTAAATCATGCAGTGAATTATGATTGCCAATAAGGCCTAAAATTCAAATTTTTAGTTTGTTTGATTACATTAAATTTCTCTCTCGAAAAATTTATGCAATCCTTTTTTTTGCCTCTGTTGTAAATAAGAAAATGAATGAGAGTAATCTTTAGTTTTTTTTTCTTTGTAAAATTAAAATTGAAATAGTAACTCTGACATAATTAATATCTCCAACATTTTAATTAGCAGAAGATTGCTGCCAGTTGAAAGCTGAGTTAAGGATGCAATTTAAAGTAGCTGTTTAATGAATGAAATGAAGGCAAAAAAATGAATACATATTTTATAAGTTGTAATAAATGCTACTAAGACGTGTGTAATTCAAATTGCACAAATCATTCATCATTCCATTTCAGTTTCTTGCCAAATTATTACTGCAATCTCACTGATTATTTTGTTTCTATAATTCATAAATTTAAATCTTAAAATTTAAGATTATATATTAGAATAGTAGATATTATTGAAAGTACTAACGAATAGGAGAATTTGATTCATAGAGAGGAGCGGATGGTTCTGCGTGAGAACGGAATGGCGGAGCATCGTGACCGGAACAGCTACTATCATTTTGCTATAAACTTAATATTATTCGAAATCAAGATTACGAAATAAAGTTTAGCAAAAATTTGTGCGATTTTGTTGAAATGAATAACTTGATTAACCATTAATTATTAAATATAACTATTCAATCGATTTCGCCGATAGTGACTGTACATGCAGTTCAGCTGGCAATTATCAATTCTGTTATATTTTAGGAAATTAGCATCGAAGGAAAGACATTTACCGACGATGATGAATCCTTGGCTTATATAACTAATATATTTATGAATATGACCATCTATTCATTTATTTACAACTTTTATTAATTTCTTTATAAAATGCTTTTTGAAGCTTTTCAAGAGCCGTAAATTTCAGTTGATTAAATTCTTGGCTGATATTTTACAAAAAAGAACTGCAAAACTTTGTAATTCGGTATAATTTATTAATTAGAAAATGATGAAATTCAAGGTCATAATGTGAATGCCTTCAAATAGAGATATTTTTTAACGAAATGTATCAAATTATAGAACAAACCGGTATCCGACAAAGGCAATAATTACAAGTTCGAAGAAAAATTTCATTTGCTTCACTAATTTCATTTTTAAAGAAATTTTTAGATATTGCTCCCATGTTTGTAGTTTTAGCATGGAGAAATTTTAAAAATGATTCAAATTGATCAAAAATATTAGATCCTTCATTCCATAGTGTTCACATATTGCTAATTTACTAATTAATAATTAATGTAATCATAATTAAACCATTAATTTAATGCTGCCATCTAAAGATTCAAAATTTTGAGTTTTTAAATTTAAAAAAAAAAAGAAAAAATGCTACCTGATATTGATATTGATCAACTAATAGGTCCTCAAGGGTTGGATACAATGACATTTTCTGCAGGTAAATAGTATTATTGATTGAATATGTTTTCAAACAGCTAAATAGTATTATTGATTGAATATGAATATGTTTTCAAAATGAACCAATGAAATTCATCAAATTCATTAAGACTATAAAGTAACGAAAAAAACAATGAAGAGAATTTTTCTCGGACTTCGGTAATTTGTATGATCTTAAAGAATGGCTGATCAAAGTAATTTCCGATTCCAAAACAGAATCCAACTTCTTACTCATCAAATGAACACTTTGACCTTTGTAATGATTTGCTTAGTACTTAACTATTTCATTCCAAACATTAATTTTAGTAACATATCCCCAAAAGTGTAGAAGATCTAATTAATACACTAACAGGCATATCTCTGATGCAAAAAAATAGAAAAAAATTATTAAAAAAGTGTAAATTCCAAATTTTGAGGTAAATTAAAAATCTTCAACGTTTTTTTTGAACGATAATAAATATTCGAGTTAAATTTGGGAAAATTTTCGAAACAGAAACTATTCAGAGAGCAATATAGTAGAAATAACAAAATGAAATAAAATCGAGAATCCGGTCAAATCGCCCATTGAGTAAACAGTTGAAAGCAATTGTCGGCTTAGACCGATGGGTAGTAACAAGTTGTAGTGAGACGATTGACCGATCGACTGACTAACTAACCGACTGATTGAGTGCTCAGATGCCAAATAGAGGAACGATTCATTTAGAATCGGATCGTGGACAGACAAATAAAATGGACAGAGAATGAACGGGTAAGCAAATGAAAGGACGATGAATGAAAGAAAGGCATGTAAATAATTGTTGTATTGTGAGTAACCAGGCATAGTTCATCTTTCATAAAAATTATTTTGAATATTGTAACTGTGAAAAAAAAAATAAAATAGGCCTTTTGAGGACTGAACTTCAATAATTATTGTTAGCGCTTTATGGCTTTTGATCTAGGTAAAACAATGATAAATTATGGTCAATTATGTCAAAAATTGCAAACTAGAAGGATAAATCATTATTGCTTTGCAATTATATTCTTTGCTCTTTAAATTTCATCGGATTCTTAAAACAAATTTCTCAAAAGTAACGAAATTATGCATCGATTCAAAAAATTTTCTCTTATTTAAATATTTTTACAAATAGCTAAATTTAATTTAATTAATAAATAGTTTATGGTTTAATTATTTATCGTTACAGTAGCCAAAATTGATTTTCATTCAACAAGAAAATACGATTTGCTAAAGAAAACGAATGAAAATTTTGTAAAAAAATCAATAGGATAAATAAAAAGTGCCACTGATCGTCAGCGAGCAAATAACTAGAAAATGATATGTGTGTGTGTGTGTATGCGTGTGTCTGTTGTGTGTGTGTGCCATGTTGTTCCAGCAAACGATCATCAAATGAAAATGATGGTGACAACGGCGACTGCGCAATGGTCCACTCTTTTTAATGGGGAATTAAACCGTTACACATATATGTGAAGTATATACAGTTTTGGAAGAGATTGTTTCAATTACAATTATCACTGTCAATTATTTTCGCTTTTGTAGTGAAATTATCTGATTTAATTAAATATGCAAGTGCGTATGTTAATTTTATACCATTAAATGGCTACCGTATCTTCATTTTCAAAAAATGAAATTAGACAAAGCATTTAAAATTGGAACTGAAGTTTTGAAAAAGTTAGACATTTGATCATTTGTGAAGTTTAAAGAGATTCGTATCATGGAAATGTTGATGATATCATTGAACAGATTGATTATCAGATTATTCTTAATGCATTATTTGTTTTACAAAAATCCATTAATAGTATTATTAAACAACTTAATGTTGATCAAGTGCAGATGAGGAATCGAAAAAAGTGTGCTAATGATCAGTGATAAGGGAACAGTTTGGTTAACTATCGAAATGCTAATTGGAATGTAATGAATGAAAAATAGTTGTTGCCTAAACTTCATTTCGACTTCTTTAATTCAATTGAATATTCATAATATAAAATAAACTGACATGACAACTTAGTTCAAGTTCTAATTTTTTTATATTACTGTCCTTGTGCTTCGCATTTACTATTTTTTGACATTAAATCGATGAGAGACATTTTTGCAACAGATTACTGTTATCAGTTTCGAAGATGAAACCTTCTGATCTTTTTTATTGACAGCCAGAGATTTGCTAAGGTATATGTGCTATCGATACTCATCTTCTAAAGTGTTTCATTTATATAGTGAAGGTGATAAATTCTCGACTATTTTCGCAAAAAGGGAACCCGAAATAATACTACTACTACTGATAACGACAACTACGCATTAAACTATCTTAACAACCTCTCATTAATCTGTTGTTATTCTTAATAATAATCTTAAATTTAATGTTGTTCTGAGAAAAGTTTATTTTTGGCTAAGTTCTGAATTATGAATTATCCAATTTTTAAAAAATTGAATGATTTTAGTCAAATATTCTTCATTTGAAACTTTTATTTTTCTTTTAAATTTCCATAAATATAGATCATATTATTAGACAATTCAAATTTTATTTCACATTTCAAACCGATTAACAATGACAGCTGCTAGCTCACACGATTTACTTATTGCCTCAACCAAATATTGTCAAAGTTCGCAGCAAAGATGTCTGTCTAATTTGTCACAAATTTTTGCTTGATTTTTAAATTTCGATATCTTACCTTTCGTCATTTACAAAAAAAATGCTTACAGGGAGATTTAATAAATTTCATGACATCTTATCAAAAATTAGAAACAGTGGAACAACTGTTCTAAAAACACTGTACAATTTTTTAAAACGAACGTTAACTAAACATGGTATTTTCAACCGCTTGATCTACAATCATTTAAATTCTTAAAGTGATCTTAACTAATGCCTAATCATATGAAGCAAAAAGACGATACGAAGCAAATATTCTTTGCAATATTCTGACCAGCACAAGGACTGAATGTCACTGTGAATTGTTTACATTTATCATCAAACAGCTTATCATATTATATATTCATTGTCGCTGTGAATCCGTATCACTTCCTTCCTTCTTTTATTCATGACTTATGTATGTTTGTGAAGAAAAAGATATCCTTCATTGCCACAGTTCTCTCTAATCTACATTCCCTCAAGATATATTATTCAAAAATTTTAATGACGATCTTGAAATTAATTTTGAAGGGTCGATTATTCAATCAAACACTTAAAATGCTTGCATCTCGAGATATCTTCCTTGACGGATAATTGGGAGTAAAATTAGGAGAAAGTAATCAAAGAGTCATTTTCCTTCAAAATAAAAAAAATTACCGACTTCTTCCAAATTTTCATTTTTAGTTGCGCAGGAAGATAAAATTTCATTTTCCTACATCCAGCAATAGATAAGAATTTTTGATCTTTTAGAATCATCATGCTACTACTGCGCTACTTTAAAAGAAACTTTTCCAATTCAGTACACACTGAAATTTTAGCTTCAGAATCATTCCAGTCTTGTTAGATGCGCTTCCGCTATAATAACCAGATTCTAAATATTAACTATATTTTGTATTCTTTATTATTTTACTACTGCACATTACACAGAGAAATGTGACATGAAAGGCAATTCAACCCTTTCTGAGCAAAATCTTCACTCCTGAAATTATTAAAGAATAATTTAGCAAATTGGGAATAAAGTTCATTCATAACTTTCAAAACAAAACAAACCAACTCAAGAAACAAGGATAACCCAATGAAAAATAACAAAAGAGTACGAAGAAAACAAATAAATAAAAGGAAAACTGGAAATATAAAGTACTTACATAGCAAGTAGTAGCAGATGTAAGTCGAAATTCAAAAGCAATTCCATATTTCTATAAACTGAATTGTTTACACCTATTTTATTTCACCAAAAAACACACATATATAGCTATACACATATATAGCGCTGAAGAGTTATAAATAATTTTATCTCACATTTAGAAAACAGTATCAAAAGCTTTGGATATAATATATTTCACTTTCAAAAAGTACAATGCCGAAATGTTTAGCCTGGGCTTCTAAGATGATCTCAGCAATAGTACCTAAAATGCTTGAGAAGCATTAACGATAGTTGGAACTTTTTTTCCAATTTTAAAAAATGTAACTAAAAATTAAAGTAAAATTACCTGCCAAAATCGAATAAAAGAAAGTTGAAAGCAAAGAACGAAATAATTACACAATGTAACACATTAAAAATAAAAGAATTTCGCGGAATTTTTCAAATCTAATCTCTTTTTATTTGTTAAGACGGAACTGAAATGATGAAAACTATAACTATGAAAACTATAAATGATAACTATCCACTAATGATCAAGACAGGGAAAATAGAGAGATGAGAAGCTGCATGCTAGAAAGAGAAAAAGTAGATGAAGTTAATTTTGGATTTCCTTTTGCAAAATCCCAATTTATGATTCATGTCCACGAAATTTATTTAAGAAATTCCAAAATGATAAAATCAACCACCATTGACCTAAAATTCAAGACATCTACATTACTGGAACTACACAAAGCATCAAATATCGAATTTTTTTGACAGCTCCGTACTGTGGTAAATTTCGAAACCCGTGAATGCTATTTGCTTGCCCATTGATGAATCTTTCGCGATATCTGGAATTAAAAAATGTAATATTCACAAAATTTTTCGAAAAAAAATAAAGAGATCTGAGAAATGCACACAATTTCATACATTTTGCTTTGATTAAATTAAAACACAACAAATCACAAATAAACTAAGAATACTATTTTATATTCGCAATCATATACTAATATTAATTTCAATAAAACATGAGTTCGATGTCCAAATATAACTCACCGGTTAAATAAATCATAGCGCACTTTCGATTCGTATTCGCAATATGACTGAGACATTTCAGCAGCACATTCGCATCATACTTATTTTTGTCACATTCATGTGGTTTCATTGTTTGTATCACTTTCAGACTTTCATATTCCTTTATTATTTCTTCATAATGAGCATGTCTTTCCACTATTTTCGAGTTAGAATTTGATGAGACACTTAAATAAAGATTCATGATATCTGCTACTTAATATCTTTTGTGCTTAGTTTGCCCTACTTTCGTGCTTTCTCTTAACCTAGCATTTTTTTTTCATTAGCGCAAAATAGATTTCAAAAGTCTCAAATTATCGAAAAAAAAATTTTTTAAGGTTGAGAATTTTTAAAAACTATGGTAGTATTAGACATACTAGATGTATCTAATACCATAATTTTAAAAAATTTTTTCAAGACAAATTTTAAGATTGAGCACAGCATGTTTGTCAAGAATAATGAAGTTAGCGGAATGGGCTCCACATAATGTAATATACTTTATATAAAATTTTTATATAATATTTCATATAATATACAAAGCGTAATATGTGGCCAAAGTAACTGTCGTTTTCTAGACAAAGCGACAGAGCACTCAGCAGAGAGTTGTCACGGAGAACTAAAAACTATATATGGAGGAAGTTCAAAAATAAAAGTCCACTTCCAATTACTAGATGTGTCTAATACTTACCATAATTCTAGAATTTATAACTACAGATTGCTGAAGAAAAAAATAAAATACAATTATGAACCACAATGGAAAAAATATCTTCACACTACCAACCTATTGATGGTAATGGAGATAAGAACCTACTCATTCAACATTAAGGTCTGCCTGAGATGTGTATGCAATTTGGCCCACCATAAAATGGAACCACTCTTCCTCCAATTTGAAAAACGTTCCAAAATCATCCGGAAAAGTTTGGGATCCCTGCAAACATAATGCATTATGCAGTTAACACAGTAGTACAAAATTAAATCGAATTGAACATAATTGAAATATGAAAGAGCATGCTACAGGTATAAAGAAATATTTATGGAAAATAAAAGTAAAAAAGCTTTTATCACTAAAATAAAATATATACAAAGTCCCAGTAGTAAGTTGAGCATCATCGATCATTAATACTCCTCGTCTTATTGAAAAATTGCCACCAACAGTCTGAAAAAATATTTTTGGGAAACAATAGCAAAAAATTCGCTATAATCATTTTGCATAAACAGCGAAAACAATCTGCATGATCCTAAATTATAATTATGAAAAATCCTTTAAAAGATTTAGCAGTTAAATACTTACACCTCTAGTATAATATGGTTTTGGTGGGCGATGAATGGTCGGTTGATTGAAAAATCCGTAGACGCGTGGTTGTTTAAATCCTGCTACATAGTTGCTGAAATAAAAGATGAAGCAATTCTCCATGAATTTAACTGCATCAAACCAATTACTTATACATTTTTTGGAAAATAAAAAAAACCTACGCCGAAGAAGCATTACGATATTGAAAGGGTCCCGTGAAAGAAACAGGAGCATATGAAGGAGAAGGATGCGTGCAAAAGTGACCAACAGACTCATTTGCAAAGTTTTCTGGAGGTTGTGAAGAAGTTGAAGGTCGAACTGCTGACGAAATAACGCGATGATCAGTATCGCCGTTAGAGAATACAATCGGTGCTTGCATAACAGATGTGACCTGATGCGTAGTTGACGCTGTTAGCTATAAAAAGTTTTGGTAGTAGTCAATCAAAAAACATTGAACTACTATTGTTCAAATAAGTCTCATATTTTTATTCAGCACTACACTCTATTCATTCACTCTTTTCTCTACTCCCAAATCAAATTATTACATCATGAAACAATGATTGTGTCTTTATTCCATGCTGAGAAGTTCCAGAATTATAAAGCGTTTGTCGCACAATATGACAAATTATTTGTGTACCGATATAACTGACAGAGTTTTAAACTTCCTAAAATTGTCTTCAAAACATGAGAATTTATACCTCACGTGAAATGTTTGGAGCAGAACTGAATGCATGAATGGTACGCATGTCCACATCACCACTACCAACTGGTTCAGTATTTGTTTTCCAAAAAGATGAACTTTGATTATCAACCTCTGAATTTGGAAGAATATTCCATTGCAAGTGTTGCGGAGGAAGGTTTATTAATGAATCGGTCTAAAAAGTAAAGAAATAATCTTCATACATCCTAGAGTACACCAATCTCTGTAAATATAAAGCGATTTCTCTACGTTGAATTTTTTTACAGACAAAACAATAACCTTCGAAAAACAATATTTTTTGCTTGCGAAAACTGACCTTTTCACTCTTAGCCGGACTTTTTTGAATCGGATGACGTGGAAATGAAATTAGTTCAGACGGGATGTAACTAAAAATTCCACAGTTTTTCAGAAAACCACAATTTAGAAATTTGAAATTAATATTTAAAAGAGTATTAAGAATAAAATCTGTTTTAATGAAAAAAGACTTTTTATAACGAATTTTTATGACTAAAGCGACGGAATTTCTCAGATAAGGTAAGGGAATGAAAAGGAAGTAAAAGGATTATGTAAAAAAAAAATTAAATCCTCAATCTGCAAATCATAAATTTTGGGTGGCAAACAAGTTCACATGAGAATCAAATAATCTATAAATTGAAACATTCTTACGTGGCTTCATCGTTATTAATGAGATTCTCATTATTCTGAGACGTTGTTGTTGAATGAGATTCTTTACAATCACTTTTATTCTCATGTTTTTTATCAATCTGAAAGCAGTAGATGCAGTACGCCGAGATTTCCAAAAAATTTAACTGATGACAACAACGAGAACAGCTATAATCTGTCCACGATTTGATCGAAATGACAGATGAAATGAAAACTGACATTCCCTCCTACTAGTGATCCAGAATTCTTCACTGCTTCCATTGATGCTAGAGCTGTAAACGGTGTAACTTCCGGAGGCTGAAAAATATTATGAAAGAAAATCGGAAATATCTATTAGTTTTTTGGTTAATAGATGCAGCGTTTGATGCTATTAAGTAAAGCCAAATTATTTTTTTGATATTAACATTCTAACTTTCTAATGTTTGTAAAAAACATATTCCCTCTCAAAAGAACTAGAAGATACACCATCATAGTCAACTTCCATACTACATAATCTAACTGCTTTATTTTTATTTTTTTCATAAATGCTTTTTTAATAGACAAATTAAAATCTCTAAAACACTGAAAACTGAAAGTACCCGATACTGCCGAGCAGGTGTTTGAAATGAACTATCAGCAGCCGACCTCATATCATAATCGGAAATAATTTTTGGTGCAGTAGCAACGAAGATACCAGGCTCATGTGGAGGACTGGCAGGTGATTCCGTACTATCGAGTTCACTAAAAAGTACTGAAGAGATTTGGAAAATTCGAAACTAAGTGGAAAAAAGATTGCAGTATTTTCGATATTTCTTTGATACAGAAATCAAGCATTTAAAAATTCTTCAACAACACTTAATGCAACTGGTATCTACACTGTTTTAAATTGAGCCAACAACTAAAACACACTGAAAGTGTGAATGATTCCAGAATAAAAACATACCTCTGATTTCTCAAAACCCCAACAAAAGCCGTGCTGTCGCTTTTCTGAAAATTTAAATTATTTTCCATCGAAAATGCAATCCATCTAATGCTTTAACTATTTTCCCTGTAAAATTTATGGAAAACAGTATGTAATCTTGTCTTTTGAAAAATAACTAAAATCATGATTCAATTTGATGCTTCAGGCCTTAAGTATTCGTATAATTTATTCAAGGAAGTATGTAATTATATCTATTAAGGAATAATTAAGATTATGGTCCTGTTTTAATGTTTTAATTCAAACAAAAATGAACATTAAGATTCGGAGAGCTGCTTGGGGGAGATCGCTGGGACTGTGAAACAGCCCTCGGTGACGATCCTCCACTAGATAAAGCATCTGATGGTGAATAGCCACGAAAATCGTTTGGAGTTAAGTCGAATGAAGAAGGTATTGACTGAAAAAAAGGCTGGTGAATGAGTGACCTAATAAGACCCTTAAAATGTTTCATTCAGCAAATGGATTTAGACAATCTGATTCAAATTTATACTCTATAATTTTTAAAAATTTGAAACAAACAACTCAATATTTCAGAGAAATGCCCAGAACAGCTGAAAAAATTTGCCTTTTTCTTAACGTCCAAATGTTCACGTAAAGCACTCCACTCTGAAACCTTTCGTCCTATGACTGAACATGATGGCACTGGCAAATCCTTCTTGCTGATGAGACGTTTCCTGGGATCTTTACTGACAAACACCTTTTCACGTCGAGGATTAGAAGAAAGAAACCGTTTATCCTTTGAAACTGTTTCATCAATTGAATGCGGTGAACTTGGCTTCAATCTTAAGCTTGATATTGATATTGGCTGAAAAATTAGGTTAAACTAGCAAAACTTATAGAGTCTTCTCTATATACAGTATAGCAGTTCACTCTTTTTATCCAAACGATTTCAAATCAATTTCATGAATTTGCAAATCATTAACGATGTCTACGCTGAAATATTTTGTCCTCAGGAGATAACAGCATCAGATTCTTGCTGATGGCCAATACACTGAAGCGAGAAATCCAATTAAATTGAAGTGAATTATACGAAGAAAGATCATGAAAGATAGTGTTTTGCACAAACATACGTGTTCTCTTAGAGACTTTTCCAATCCAGATGTTGTATCCATCCTTTCAACACGCCACCCTCTCTTCTCTTCATCATCGTCACTATCCGCTATATCCATATCAATCGCTTCTCCAATATATAAACAATACATATATTTTTTCCCTAGTCCTAGCACTCAATTCTTATAAGTCATGGAAATACACGGGGCATAATAATGAATTATAATATTCTGTACTCCTCTACAGTTATTAATGCCTCTAGATAAAATAGAAATTACCAGAACTTGCATTCGGTATTTCTCCCTTAATTCTTGATTTATTAGAATTTTCTTCGGAAAGTGAAGTTTTCTTAGCTACATTTCGTACTAGTTCTTGAACACGAACATCTAGCCCATCGATACGTTCTTGAAGTAACAACGGCCTCATAAATTCGTCGCTGCAAAAAATATAACCCATTAGATTAATTTCACAGGCAGTAAAGCTAACGTTATTTTTCTAAAAAACAAAAAAAAAAAAAGACAATAAAAGCTTTCAAATCAACAACGAATATTTCAAATTAAATCTTCGAAATTAAAATTCAAAATTTGAATAAAATAACTGACTTCTCCTCTGTCGACATCGCTTCAAACGCACCGTTAATTAATGAACAGTTCAAATCACAGGTCAAATACAAACAATGGAAAATATTGCCAGCTGTCTTGGGAAGCGTTAACAAATCACTAAATGATCCGTTTGGCAAAAGAATGAAAATCCCAACAGATGGGAAAATTGTTATGCCTGCCTGAAAAAAACCATATTGATCAATGAAAACTAAATCGATGTCATAGAGTAACGATTTCAAGCTAAATTTCAATTTACGACATGAAGATATCAAAAATTATTCAAACCGTAATTCTAAGCAGCCAAAGGTAATCAATTAATGATATAGCGACTTGTATCACGCAACTAATGTTAATTAAATAAAAACTTAACGTTAATTAAAGAGAAATTTTAACTTCTATTCCTATAATACGACATGACTTATTAGAATGATCTTTTACAACAGATCATTTCAATACGCCATATTCACGAACTCGTTCTCAATCCTGTTTTGATTTAGAAGTAAGAAACATGAAATACTAACCGCTTGTTTTATTCTCATAGATTCGTGAAGTGAAACAAAATCCTGAGAATCATCTTCAGAAAATAATGTAAAATAGTAAACCAAACGTTGCGAATCGATCAAAAGTACCTATAAAAACTTACTTAATTTTTACTGCTTTCTCCTACAAAACTTGAATTGAATTTTCTAACCTCTTTTTTTAAAGCGACTTCTCCGAGAGCTGGCGGTTTCAGCAGTTCAAGAACAGGTTGAAAAGTCAGACAGGCAGTCCAATGGATGAGGTCAGCAATTTCGAAAACGTCGCTAAAATAAAAATGTGTTCATACAAAGATTTCACCCAGCAAATATATGAAAACTAATTCCCAATCAAGAATGTTCTTCAGAAAGCATTTATTCGTGGATAACCGTATAACATACGAAGCTAATTTCTTGAAATCATCTGACAATGTAAACTCACAGTAATGGTGGTTTAGTCGCTGCTGCTAATGAACACAGCGAAACACGACTATAAAGCTTTTTTCCAATTAATAAATTACCACTCCAAACAATTGAATCCGTTCCTTTGAAAGATAAAACGCTGAAACTCGTGAAAATGGATTGTGAAAATTTTTTTTAATGAATATACAGATCAATGATCATATTTTAAATGGTTTAATCCACTTTCAAAAGTCAAAAATATATAAACAATTAGAAAATATGTTAAAAAAACTGCTTGCACATTTGCACATTTCCGAATAAAACATATTGCTCTGAGCCTTATCATGCTGACCCCGTAGTGTAGTTTTATTTTCATATTAAGCATTAGAAAAGGTTGATGTAGTCTCATATTAATATTAAAAGGTTAACAAAAACTGAATAAACAAAATTACGTATTTGGAGGGAACTCCACATCATATATGGCAAAAGGCAAAACATTTGCTGGCGATTTGGAGTATCCAACTTCTTTCTCTTCAAATAAAAAAATCTGAAAAAAAAAATTTATATCGTTAAGAATGATGATTTATTTAAATTCTAAAAATTTTTGAAATAAAGAGAATTAATTTTTTAGAAAGCAGTCCAAAGTCTTCCTTTTAAAAATGCAAACAGCAAAAATTGGATATTTAGCAGGACCTGATCACATCGATAATTATCGTGTCGTAATAATTTACAGTCCACTGGTTGCATAGCTGAATGTGAATGATATCCTCGCTTAGGTAACAAATGGTAAGATCCTAAGCCAACAACATTGCATCTACCTTTTAAGATCTAAAAAAAATTATCATGACATAACAATTCATTATCCGCACATGAATAATACTCTTGTTAAACACTAAACGGTAAGATTGAATGCTTTGATAGTATTTGAAAAGTATTTGTGTAGCGGAGAGAACAAAAAAGGAAAGGTTAAGAATTAATCGAAATAGTAGCAAATACCTTGCAAGCTAATATCTTCAATTTGGTTCGTCCAAGAAAAGGTGCTGGTGTAACTAAGTCGGGATGTCCCGACAAGTAAACACCTAAGAATAATGCGATATACGAAAAATGCATCCAGAATATGAAGTAAAAAATTGAGGATGAAAGTGATGGCATTGCGCATATTGATATTTTAATAGATATATTAAATTATAAGTTTAACAAACCAATACTGTTTTTTAACAATGGCTATGTATCTGCCAAGAAAACTGAGAATCAGTCTTTATTGATAAACAGAAGTTTACTCATAAGCAGATTGCTTATTTTATTACGGTACAAATTTTAAGGACAAACTAACCATTCGACGGTTCACCCAAATCCCCCACGAAGTTATTATTGACAGGGAGGCCCCACTGCGCTATTAGTTCCATCTGAAAAACATTTATAAACGATTTATTAGTTAAGCGAGACTTCAATTTTAACAAGATCCATTAGTTCGTTAATAAATCCAATACATACCTTCTGTTATCGAAAAAGTGAGTATATGATAATAAAATATTATTTAGCTAAAAATTGGTCCTTTAAGATCCAATATTTTTAAAGCAACATTCTATTTCAAAAGAAGAAAATAAAGAAAAGGATTAACAATACAAGGTTCCTATTCCATGCGATTAGCTGAATTTTTCAGAAATACAGAAAGAAACCAAAATTCCCACAATTAGTAGCATCTTGAAGTACAACAAGTGTGAAAATAAGCAGAGCTTTTATAACTTACTTCACGCAAATTATCAGAAAGAAGGGTGTATCCAAACGATATATCAACAGGTAAGCACTGAGATTCTAGCGATCGTCGAAAATTGGAAAACTGAAGAGTAACAAAACTGAATTACCCACAAACTTCGCAATATGACCTTCCCATTTTTTCCCTACTAATTTTCTTGCATAATATCAGGGAATTCAACTCGTCAAAAAACGCAGATCAAATGCATTATAAACGAGGTTTTTCGAAACTGGCCGTGATTTAGCTGAACTTTAAATATATTTGTCATATTTCTAAGATATTGAATTGAAATTGAAATGAAATTAAAATATAAATCCGTCCGAAAATTTGTTTTTCTGATCGATCAAGAAAAATAACTATCACCCGTGTTTCCAGTTGTCTATTATTTATAACTCTGCATCGGACAATTCTGATTGACTCTCGGTCCTGACAACTGCTTGAGAGATGTGATAAAATAACTGGTTGGTATATATTTCGAAATGGTTCGCTGTTAAGGGCTATATCATTCATATAATTCTGAGGAAGGCCTTTAAATGCATAAATTGATTATAATCAATGAAACTTACTAGAGGAAGATCCAATTCAATATTGAAAAAAAAAAATCCATATTTGCCGCAAGATGAAGTACAGTTCATTACAGAACATTTACGGTCGTTAGATAAAAAACATCATCATTGACTCCATCAATTAATCACTCAAAAGTACGTTTTACTATATTCCCGTTCAACGAAAATATAATAAAACTCCGCTGTTTTGAAATAAATTCCAACTTCATTTTAACAAAATTTCTTTCAAGCATGTTATTTCGTAATATGTTTGCTTTTTTCTTCAGATGACAACATATATGGTTGTGTGAGAAGGTATTCATGAATGGATCGACTAGTTCATGAGGAAGGTTAAACAAATTGTGATCTTCCGTGATTAATTCTTTTCATATGAAAGAGGAAGGTACACTAATGCGAATTAAAGTGAATATACCTGTCTGATTTAGTGATTTTCGAGGAATAGCGAAATCATTTCGTTGCATTACTTCCACAATAGAAGAAAAATAAAATTACAGACCTGAAAATTTCTTTGGCAATAATATCATACTGTTTATTAACGAATAGTGAGATCATTTCAAACAAAAGAGCATTTTACTTCTCATTTCGGTACCCATCTTTATCTTAAATTCATTTAATTTCCTAATCCAGAATAAGCTACCCTGTGATATCGAGTTAAAAGGCATTTTCTTCTCAATTTTCCCTTGCTATTCTCTTTCTCCAGTAGCCAGTGATCCTTACGTGATAAAAATTTTAATGATTTGTTATGCAAATAAAAGAAGTGACCATACTATTTCTTCTGAAACAAATATATAATATCAGAATCCTTCTCACAAGATATATAAAAGTTTTATTTTGACTCTATCCACAAAAGATCAACCACACTTTAGCTTTGTTCACTTCATTAACTTTAAAACATCCAGTGTTCTACACTACTTACACGTCGACCTCTCATTTTTAATTTCACGAAATTTTTACTCCATTCTTCAAACTTTATCCATCTTAAAGCTACACCCCTTCCCTCCCCTCACAACACCCACTTGCTCCAAGCAAAGCATTTAGAAAAAACGACCAATGTGGAGAATCATGCCTCCAATCATACGAAGTACGCAATCTGCCCGCCTTGAAATACTATCGTCTCTATCCCCACAAATAATTTATCAGCTCGACCATATGATCATACCACTGGGAGAAAAAGTTGAATAACGCATTGATCTAATAAAAGACACTTCAAAATGTCATAAATACAAGTGAAGTGAAGTGAAGTGGTAAGTTAGAAAGGAATGGTGGATCATTAACCGATCATACCACACTCACTCATACTATCTCGGAATTTGTTAAACTTCATTTGCAAGAATGTTCCGGAGTTCCTCTCTTATGTAATATGGAAATTTCATCTGACAAAGAAAGAGCTGTGCTTCCGGCAATCATCTTTCTCTTTCTCAAGCAAAATTATATTGTGAATCTTGCAAATACTACTCACCTTTAACAGTACTCTTTTGTCAACTTTTTTTTCATGACATGCAAGAAAAATACCTGAATCTCGTTTTTGAATTTTCATGTTATAAAAGGATGATACAATAACTGTCACATAAAAACCGTGTATTTCAAAATGTGATAAAGTACACCAGAGACAAAAATCGTCATATTTAACGAACAATAATAAGTAAATATTGCAAGTTCTGCTGCCAAAATGCGTTATACTACCATTTTCTCGGAAAGTGAGAAGCCATCTACGGATCCAAAATTTTTTGCAACAGTTTCGTTCTCTTAAAGACCAAGTCTCCGGGAATGGATTTGTTGATCGTTTAAACAAATTCCACGTTAGTGACATTTGACAACAAAGTGAAGTGACAAACATAGTAAAAAGACAGATAGAAATATCTGACAATGAGGTGCAAATGCATTAAAAAAAACAAACAATTAACTTAATGAAAAGAAAATCCCAGCAATATCTAAACTTATTAAATTTTCTCATTTTTAAAAGCCTGCAATACTATTTCGCCTAATCCAAGCTTACAAAGTTCGGTTCCTACAATAAATCCGTATAGCTAGGCAAAATCCTCAACATAACTGCCGACTACTGCAGAAAAACACTATTAAGTTAATATTCGAGAGAAAAAAAAATCACAAACATCAAAAATTAATTTAGTGTAACTTCGTGAAAACGTTAGACGGTGTGCCAAATCTTTAGAATTACAACGAAGCAATTTGGCACAACTTTTCGAATTCAAAAACACAAATCAATTTGACGAATTCAAGTTAATCTACAATACCACATAAAGTGCACTGCAAAGTTGTACCTATCATTGTAAACAATTGAAATGAGCAAAAACAAGATGCAAGAAATCCTAAATATTCATATCGACATTTTCATAATACCAAATTATTCAAACAGTGGCGCATCTTGCAAAAAAGTGACTATATGAAAGAGCAGTAATTTTAAATTAATGCATTTATACAAATGATAGAGTACACACATAATATATCGAGATCATTATTTTAAAAATAGGAAGTTTCTATCATTCAGTGGGCGCAATTGAAAATTCAATCATTTAATATATAAACTCTTTTATATTTCTAAAGTAAACGCTTATTCATTTCAAAACTAGTTGAAATAAACCGTGTAAATTTGCTATAACAAACGGTGTGAATTTCAAAGGCATGCACTGAATGATTTCTCAATTTCTATATTTTTTAAAACTTATATATTTTGACATTTTTTCGAAATTTTTTCGAATTTTCAGGATATGAGTTAAACTGATAACTGTTAAATACACATGTATACATATATAAACTAAATATTTTTGATCATATGCCACGAATGGTGGTATAGAAGCTTATTTGAGAATAATACATCACGAATTTCGTCATCTAAACTTAATAAGAGAGAAAAAAAAGATACAGCACATTCTATAGCAGACAATAATTGCTTTCTCCTGAATATAAAGACAAACTTCGCCACAATTCTTAGCAATTTACATTGCTCAAGCAGCAGCACCATTGAAACCCTGCAATAATTAAAAGATGCGCTAAAGTGAAATAAAGTAATCCTACTCATTTTTCGATTATCAGCACAGCCACAACTTTACTTCGCTAAATAACTTTTGCTTTATTTTCGATATTCTCCCATGTTTATTCCTTCAAAAACAAAGTTTCGGCCATTAGGTTGCTTACTGAATATTAACATAACTACGCTAGAAAATTCGATAATGATGAGTTTTCGAGTAGCATCACTTACCGAACCAAGTAAACTTCGACTACTTTGTTCCGTTTCCATGCTGTTGGGAGAGACAGGATTTGCTTCGACGAATGAACATCTCTTAGGTTGAGTTGGTGCTGTATCTTCATCCTCCGTACTCCTATCTGCTGATCTTTTTCTTCCTTTGTTCTTTTGCTTAAATTTAAGAAAAATGAATTTAATTTGGGAATCAAAATTTAAAAGCAATGCTTTCAGAGAAATTTGTAATATAATTCCAGCAATTTCAATTATTTTACCACTTCCTACCCGGTTTGTTTCGTCAGTATTCACCGAAAATTGCAGTTCCTTGTCTTGACCATTATCCACGAGAAGCTGCACTGCAGGAGATTGGTTTTCAGCTGCTATAAATTATAAGATATAAATTTATAAATTATAAGATATAAAGATATAAATTTCATTAAATCTGAAAGACTCATAGACAAGGATTAGTATAGTTTGCAGTGTAAAGTCTGTTCTAATGAAGTAAACAAAACTCGAGATTACCTTCTATAGATGAACGACTGTGAAGGATCAATCTGCTGGTTTCATTCTGGAAACAAAATAATTTCAAAAAATTGGCTGAAAATTTATCTAGTGTTAGAAAAAAACCACATAAACCGATATAAGCGCTCAAAAAAATGAAAATGACATGAAGTAATCCCATGATCAGCAAGCCGATTACTTACCGTTAGTTTCCTTTCTACCGTACTACTTGAATTAACAGGGATGTCACTGCAACCCGAAATGTTCGCTTTAGGAACTGTCTCTGCACAGTTCTCTACACAACTGTCTCCCTGCACAGCTATCGCTTCAGGAACTATCTCTGCACAGTTCTCTACACAATTGTCTCCCTGCACAGCTATCGCTTCAGGAACTGTCTCTGCACAGCTCGAGTCTGTAAGTTTTTATCCCCATTTTTTAGAAAAAAATTTTGAAATTCAAACAAAATAAAGTCCAAATCAAAAAATCCAGATAATCATAATGGGAAGAAATTTTGTAGAAAACGAATTCGAATCGAAAGAAAACGCACCTATTTCTGCCGAAGTTGTCGATGGCATTATTAAATCATTTTGTACATTTTTACTGATTTCCGTTCCTGATGTAGAGGGTGATGCAGCTCCCTGAAATAATTAGTTTCAGAAAGCTTCAGCTGAACTGGTGACTTATAAATTATGTTTATCCTCATCTGTTCCCAATCATTTCAAATCTCTAATTCACATTTATTATATTACATTATTCTTTATCTAAATTAAGAGATGAACTTACCGAAGAGTTACAAGAAGCGATGCTTGATGTTTCACTCCTTGTCTTGCATTGTGATGGGCCAGTAGACTGCTGATTTTGAGCGGTTGCAATTCGCCTCCTCTTTGGTGCTTTTCTTCCTTTAGTTAGATCTTCCATTTTCAACCATTTTACAAGTTCTGCTTTACGAAGATAATGTGGTATTACCTAAAAATGGAATGAAAATGAGAAAGTCCAATAATTTCCAGTTTCTAACAAAGTAATGAAACTTAAAAATTCAATATTCAAATCATTGCTTCTGCTTGAGTTAGAAGACACACCAGCGACCAAATCATATAATTTAACAGCTCTCCTAAATTAAGACAAGTTATAGATAGTACAGAAATACGTACACTCATTCCTTCCACGTATATATTTTGAGTAGTAGCCATGCTATTCAAAAGATCCATAAAACTTTGAACTTCGTGCTGAATGTCAATTTTTCTGCTCACAGCTTTATTTAAATCTAAGCCAATAAACCAAAGCCGACATCGTGGATCCCTAAAATAAATTCAGTACATCGTCGGGAATATACCTTTTTCATTACTTTCTAGAGATTTTTAATTACTTAAGGATTTAAACAATAAGAACATCTAATAAAGGAGCACTAACTGGAGAGAAATTTGAACTGGAAAAGGATCATTTCGTGGTTGATAATATTTCGTGTGTACGTGACACACCCTGATACTTTCACGACGTTCCAGACTTGCAATCAAAAATCGGATTTTAGATTCAACTAGTCCACACCACACTAATTCATCTTGCTGAAAATTTGAAAATCACTGGCATTTTTCTATTCAGAAAATATATTAACATATTACTGCAAAGGGTGATTCATTTTGTCTTCTTACACTTTATTAAAACTCTCCAATATTAGACATATGACCTGAATTAACAAGAGTCACAACTCACCTCTGTTGCCGACAAACAAAGAAGAGCTAGAAAATGCTTGTAACGACTGAAAAAATTAACTTCTTCAAACAGTGCTGACCATTCAGCTTGTCCTTTCATTATGTCGTTAATAGTAACAAGACCTTAAAAAATTAATTCTGAAAGATAGTTCGTATAAAACTTCTGCATGCCCAAGTATAGTGCAGTATGAATTGAGTGTAAAAGTATTAACTAACTGTCATGCAAGAAATGACCCGATAGAAATATGAATTTAACATGAGAAGGAAGCACTAAGAATAATAATGCACTA
The DNA here is from genome assembly GCA_916381525.1 of Cercopithifilaria johnstoni. Taxonomy (NCBI): domain Eukaryota; kingdom Metazoa; phylum Nematoda; class Chromadorea; order Rhabditida; family Onchocercidae; genus Cercopithifilaria; species Cercopithifilaria johnstoni. The sequence continues at coordinate 32,590 of CAKAEH010001714.1, read as the reverse complement.
CTTCAAAACAAACCTTCCTCGATTTCATTCATGATGATTTTCAGCGATGATTTCGTTACATTGAATGTTGAATTCTGCTGCGGGAAAGCTGGTGTCACAATTGGCATGAGATGAAACCTGGGACTGGGACTTTCACTAGACAATGAACAAAAAGTAAATATTAATTTTGGGGGGAAATAAGGACTTCTTTTTCATTTCGCAATATAAAGCATATTAATTTTGAGGGGAATAAGAACTTCTTTTTCATTTCGTAATATAAAGCATAGAGATATAAAAACAAAAAGTTACCGATCACCACTTCTTGATCTCGGATCCCACACAAGTTCTTGTAAAGATGGCATATCACGTGCGTGTGAAATTTCTGTTTCCTTAAGAACCACTGGATGTGGCCATTCCCTAGAACAAGCTTTTAAATAATCAAAAAGACCTAAATATACTTCGCAATTCTATTTCAAAAATATTTACAAAAGCGTTTTACATCAGTGCGAGAGAGATAATAAGCATTAAAAATCCTTAAAAAAATTTCTCCTTCCAAAACTATTTAAACTATTGATTAGAATATTTACCATTTTGTGTACAGTAAGAAAAATTTCTGTACAAGTCTTGCTGGTCCGGTATTGGGATATAACTGACATGTTCGAGCGACAAGTATTGCCCATGACACACCACCAAGATAGCCAAGTACATTAGAATATATGCCGTGATCTGCAAAATATTCACTCCAGTAAAACCATGAGATACACTTATTAACGGTAAACAATAAAAGCTTTAATTCGAAGTTAATTTTTTTTGAGTACTTCAGTTTTTACTTATGTAGTGGATACTTCTAAATTTCATTAATGAAAGCGTAAAAAATCTAATGGCTAAATTTCATTAATGAAAGCGTAAAAAATCTAATGGCTAAATTTCATTAATGAAAGCGTAAAAAATCTAACGGCTTTAGTGGCTAGCAAAAAAGAACGATCCGATTTATGCATGTCTAAATGATGAAACGAGAGTGAGGTGAAGCATGATTTCAATAAGATTATCCCTAATATTTCAACATAAAAAGAAAATAATAGGTATAAAACATACTTTTCGCCCAAAGTTTAATGGCTCGTAGTGCGTATGTAAAATTCGATACATTAGGTACTAGGCGTAATATTTCATCGGCTACGCGGCAACCTAGAAAGGGTGCTTGTTAAAAATGATAATGTACTCGAAAAACAATTGGAATTTATTTTAACAAATTGACAGAATTTCTCACATTTCATTTTCATGGTTGATGAACTCACCATTTAACGAACGAACGCTTTTCTCATCTAAATTTCTCAATATCGAGTCATCGTTCAACTGCTGATCTTCTGGTACCCTCGGTAGAGCAAGGCGAGCAAACAATACATCCATTTCAATACCATAATATTTTAATTTGATCACAGGCACAAAAGCTTCCTGTACTTGGCGTAATTCTGTCGTATTTGGATCCTGAAAGACAATGATAAATCTTAAGTCACAATTCTGCTATGAAAACAGTAACGAGCACCCCTTTAATCTAAATTTCTCAGCATCAATCACCTAAATTATCGTGAGGTCGTTAGTTTTTGAAATCAACTCGTTTGACTCTGTGACTTATTCACTAGGTCAAATAAAGAAAATTACCTCAGCAAGCATCTCATAAAAACTTGTGAAGAAGTCGTTACGATCCACATGTCTCGGTGCTACACAAAGTGAATCAATATCAGCCCCTGAATTAGTTAGGGAGTTTGTTTATGCACCAAATATAATATAGTAGAGAAATATGACATGAAAAAGATGAAATTAAGGGAAATGAGAACTTCTGCAAATCTAAAAAATAAACCTCTAGTGTGCACATTGAGTCGATATGAACCAAAGGTAAATAATTTCCCACCGACGCTTTGAATTTCTGAATCAGGCATCTGCTAAAGAATAAGCAAGCTTTTTTCTTTCTCTTTCAAATACTTACAATCGGAAAAAAAAGTAAACAGAACATTCAGCTACTTTACTGAGTGAAAATGCTAGAAGATTTTGCCTAATAATCATCATGAATGAATCGTAGACATGCAGATGAACTGACATAAAAATGATGGAAAAAATAAGGCCAAGATGATGGGATGTCTCATGGATACATCAAAATTATAATTTCAAAAATAAAAAGACGAACCCTCCTTTTTGATACGACGCGAACCCATTTTTTCACATAGGCATTGATTTTGCTGAGCACTTTAAGGCGTAAATTCATTTCTTCTTCTGTTTCAAAATAACCATTTGCTTGTAAATATTCATCAAGCTGAAAAATACAATGAAAATCATCTTCCAGTAGTATGTAATAAATTTATGATAACGGCGAGAATTTTACACATAATTTTTCAATTTTGCAAAGTGCAGCAATGCCTCGAAAATCATAAAATACTCCTTTTTTTTATTATGACAATCATCATAAATTCAAGGCAATACTTACTTTTGCCGACATGACAATATCAAATTCATCCGGTCCCGAGATCGAGATAGGTTGTGAGACGCCAAGATAAGTTGTCGTAGGTTTATTGTCCTTACCATTACTGTTGCCTCTGTTTGTTGTAGTATTCTGCTGTACTTCTTGAGGCATTTGCAGTGATATGCAATTTCTACTGCTTAAATTAAAAATAGAACTACAACTGTTTTTGTCTTCCAAAATCTAATAGCTTTTTAAAATAGTTCATGTTGCACTGTGAGATTTAAAAAACGAATGAGGTAACCACTTGTCAATTCAAAAAATTTCCTTGACACTTAGACTAATGCGTTCCAGATAATAACAAAGTACTAAAAATTTTTTCCTAATAAACACTATGACATATGATGATAATATGAAATTTGGAGCAATAAAACAGAAAGCTTATCCATTGTAATTTAACCTAATCGGTTTTATCCCTCAAGCTACATTCCTCATCAAATTTGAATTTGACCCTTACGAACAATGAATGAATCTCTGCGCACCATACAGGAAACCTTAAGTTGACATCTCCAACCTCCAACTCATTAATTAAGAGCCGACTACACCGCGGTGGACAATACTGATATCATGCAACGTTCAGACTCGGACAATTCTAGGGTCGTTATGAAAACTTGTCTCCTAACTCAATTAATGCCTTGGAAAGGAAGGGAGAAGATATGAACATCAGCTGGTATGTCAGTTACAAAAAAACTATAATAAATAGATGGAATGAATAAAATTCGATAAAATTCACCTGATAAATCACAAAGATGAAAAAAATTAAAAAAGTAAACATATTATTATGTGTTTTTGAATAATATCAACATTATCTTCTTACCTTTCTGATTGAGGCAATGCTTCAGAATTAATCGATTCCTTAATCAATAAAGTTGTAGATGGTAGATTCGATGACATATCAGGCAGTGAAGAGTTGTTTATGAGATTAGCTTCTTGTGAAGAATTTGAAATTCCTTTATTTTCTATGCTTACATTGATCTTATTTTGGCATTTTTCAAATTTATTATCGTTCAAATTCTCTGATTTGATATTATTTGAAGTTGTTGGTGAATTTGATACACTCTTGATTTGAAGTGGAGAGAGTGTCGATTGACCGGCGACCCATCGATATCGTGAATGAAAGCGAAGTCTCCCATATGGCGGGATGTTATAACTCATCTAAAAATGTTTACAAATTTTGCATTGAAAAAGATTTTGTAAGAATTAAAAAAAGTATTTAATCACAACGAGTACAAAATTAATATGTAGTTTTTTGAATATAATCTTGTAAATCAAAAAAAAATTTTTAACCTATTCAACGATTGAAAATTCCATAAATGTAAAAGAGATCAAAGGAACTCTAACTTTTCTGAGTGATAGACATTCAGCAACAATAACAATTTCAAAGGTCAACATTTCTTCACTATTTATATGTGACTACTTTCAAAAAATCAATGAGGTCACATTGTAGTTATCTTTTCGCTTTATCCAAATATACGGATTAAATTAATTAGTCACATATACTGCTGAAAATGTTGTGAATAAGAGTCGCAATAAAGCTGAATGGAAAAAAACTTTAGCAAGAAGTGTTGCAAACAAATATTAAATTCAAATCAATATTTGAGAAAGAAAGTAATCTGTAAAACTTACAGGCGTTTTTATTAAAAATATGGTACCTGATGTTGCAAGTATTATTAACTTGATTATGCTAATGTGATATTATCTATTTTAATTGATGACAAATTAAATTTCAGTTGTGCAAGGATGAGTTCCTACTATAAGCTTTATGCCACTAAATGGAAAAGTTAGAGTAAAAGCGTTCATTATATAATTAGGATTTAAATGATAATTCAGGCAATGTTTATCTTTTATAAAGATTTGATATGTTTTAATTGGTAGAGAAGATTTTGAGAAGAAGATGAAAGAACGTTGAAGAACGCTTCATTTTGAATTAAATCTGAAAAAGTAAAATGAATTTCAAAAAATGATACGAAATAGGATTCAGATATAAAAATGAAAGAAAAAATGCTGTCGTAGCAGTAATTTTTTGTTGGTATTTGAGGTGAATTGATACTAATGAATATGGTTGGGATAAGGATTTTATTGATTGACGGAGGGTTTATTCTTGTATGAGCGTTTTACGATAATTATTAGAAAATATCGCGGGTGAATTTGGTTAGTAGTTCGTTAGTACTTCCCAAAAGGTTAACTTGACATTTATGATCATGCAATAAACGAAACCATTATTATAACCCTGAGAAAGTAAAAAGAGCTGAATGAACAAAAAAGTCAATTCAATATTTTGAAAGAATTTAAGCCGTCTGATGAGCAATTTTTACAGTACAAATTTATTTTAATTATTTCTAACGAATTTGTATTTTAAAATTATTTCAGCCCTCCTGTTCGTGCAGCATTAAACATTACCAAATTCCAAATTTGAAAAATTTTGACGAATGGAAATGCTTCTCCTATCAGGATATTTTTTTGCTGAATGGCTATTGAATAATGGTGTGAGAATGAATTTCTACAGTAACCTTGTGGTTGCTAAACGGAAAAGTTGGAGAGTAAAATGAGAAAGTACGGAGTGAGAGAAATATTCTGCCTGGATACCCAGTTCTATGTGGTCACAACACACAGCCATTATCTCTGCCGTGTACACGGCAAATTTGAAAATGGAAGAAGTGAATAGATGATTCTGAGGAAAAATACTATGACTTCTCAGTGAATTTCTTTTCGACGAGAGAGAAGGAATTCAAAAAGATTCATTCTTTATTTAATACTTTATGTATAAAGTCACTTTCTCATTAATTTTCGTAGTTTTCTTTTGATGAGATAATTTGACTATTGTAATGAAGTAAATTTGGCAACACAATGAAGATTCAACGAAGAATATTCAACAAAGATTCAACAATGAAGTTCAACGAAGATATTCCCAGCAAAAACTTTATCGAGAAATATTTGCCGGAATTCTTTACCCTTCCCCTCCCTCTTTCATACTTATCAAGTGAAACACATATCAATGAGTATGAAATAATTTGTTTTCCTTGTAAAAGGCAGACTTTGATATGCTTATTTTTCCGTGTACAGGTTCAAAACTGAACCGTTTGCAGTTTTTATTATTTACTTCAACATCACGGAGCATTCTTTAACTTTGGATGGATTAACTGATATTGTATTTTTTATATAAATTTTCTGAAAAGTTCAATCCACAAATTTTCTTCTAGTACCATAGTTTGCTTTAAATTTGAAAACTGGAAATGATTTGTGATATTTTATTAATCACACACATAATGATTGAAAATTTTGATGATATAAATTATGAAATTGTAACCTTAAGAAAATGATTGTAGATTTTAAATATCAATTATGGATGTAAACTGGACATTTTGTAAAAATCTGATAGATGAGCATGATCAATGGCTGCAATTTCTATTATCGGAATATCATTCCGGCTTTTTAAAAATTGTAAAGTAATTCAAGGAATCAGGCCTTCACTAACGATATGTAGTAGCATTTTCTTGGTTTACTTATGACCTATGGAAAATACTTGCAGAAAATATAGTACAGAATATATTACAGAAAGTATTAAAAGTACCTACAGAAAAGATAAAATATATTTATAGAAATCCTGTTATAGAAAATATGTAAAAAATAAAGTGTAGGAAATATTTATTGAAAGTATAGTATAGAAAATACTTGTAAAAATATCTATTAAAAGTATAGTATAGTATAGTATAGGAAATAGAAAGTATACTTTAGAGAATACCTATAAATAATATGAAAAATATCTATAAAAATCATATTATCTAATTAAAAATAATTGAAAAATTGTTGCTAAGAGAATTTTATAAAATATAAAATTAAATAAAGTCCATTTTCTATTGGATAGCATATGGATAAATGAAATAAAACTTTAACCTAAAAAAATGAAACAAAGGAGAAATAAAGGAAAACAACCCAATAACGATCGATTGTTACTTCTGAAATGAGAAGGAGTTGAGATGACCAAAAGGTACTCGAAGAGTAATGGTTTGTAGGAATAGGATTGTTACTCCTTAAGGGTAATAAATTCATCAGAGTATTAAAGAAAATGATGACATTTTATTATGGTTCACCTTAGCACTTAAATAGATATCATCTAATCATTTCTTATCAGAAGTCTTTTCACCGTTTAATTTCAAAAGAAGAAATAATGGTGGTAAAAGTAATGTGTTTACTTCATTTGTCAAATATAAAATTATATATTTTTAAAATGCATAATAAGAATTAAAATTGTAATAAATAATTTGAAAATTGCGTCCTGAACAAAATGAGAAAAATAAAAAACAAATATGTATACATATCTGATATTATTATTATTATTATATGTGTAATTAATACTAAAATAAAAAGAAGCAAAATACAATAAAAATAATGATAATAAAAGAATTAGAATTGAATATATCAGAAAAATAAGTTAACAAAGAAAATAGATAATTAAAAAAAATGGAAGCAATAAAATAAAGATAGATATCAGATATGGTTATCTAAAGAAATATAGCTAATGATAAATAAAATATTATAACTATTTTTCAAATGGTACCAATCCAAAAAACTTAAACAAAAAACAAGAAAATAAAAAAATTTTCAAAAATATAGCAAAAATTGAAATCATCCAAAATTCAAAATATTTAATAAATTCAATGGAATGAAATCTTTATTTTACTTCCATTTCAAACTAAAGTTGTATATTTTTGATAATATATAGATGAGAATTTTAAATCATTCAAACTTTGAGTTTTTACATTATATTACGATGATGATAGTGAAATGTAATCCTTTTGTCGGAATTGTTTATTAAGTAAGGGCCTGATGTGTGAATACCAAAATGGTAAATATTCAAATTAAAATTTCTTATTTTTCACACATCCATATAACCTTAGATTAAAGATCAGTTGACACAATGAAAAAAAGTTCTTTGAATGTTGCCTCTAACTGAAGAATTTAGAGACAATTCGATAATGAAAATAATTCCATTATGAACAGATTAGTTTTTTCCCAACCAATGAAGGAGTAATTAATTGTTGTTGCAAAGTAATCTGATAATTACACCTGGCTGTTAAAAGCATTCGTCCGACGTCTATAATATTGTTTGTAAAAAAAAAACAAACATCAAGCTTGCAGAAGAGAAATTAAATTGTTAAAGCGCAGATCTACTTTTATCGAAAAAATATCTCTATTCTTACCAAATGTCAATCATTTTGTCACATACCAATCATCCATAGAACTTTCTTATTATGATCTAAGAAGAATTCATGTAAGAAAGCATAATTTTTAATCATTAATTTACAACGAAGCAAAAGCTATCAGTGTTAGCATACTTTTCCAAAACAAATGTTTTAGAAAAACTGACCAATGAATTTCTAGTTTAAGTTCTTTGGCAAGTTTAAATTACACACTATTCTGAAGGAATCATCGTGTAGATCTTTAAGTAAAAAATTAAAATATATATATTGTTATTTGAGTACGTACAATGTTATTAGTAAGAAGCATGCAAAATAGTTTGACCTTTAACTTTTGGTTCCAGAAACATCTACTAATAATGCTATCATTTTTTGTTGTTGCATTGACAGTAAATTTACTGAAGTCATTTTTACAATCTTTAGAGGATACTTGATCACGATCTTAACTGATTGGAAAATCGGTGATTTTTGTTCTACTTTGGATATGCAATTCAGTGGCTCATTTAAAGATTAATACATAAGTTGTCTACCGTGAAATATTCAAGTCAATTTTATAAAATACTGTATAAGTTCGTCACAATCAGATGGTTCATTTCAAAAGTTGTTACATTATTATAACTGCGATAATTCGTATTATTTTAAGAGCAGAATTTCTTCGTCGAGGGAATTATAAAAGTTTATTTGATTAAGCAAGCAAAAGAAAAGGAAATTAATCAGATTAAAAGGAATATAATAAAAATGGGCGCAAAATGTATGCTAATAACTTGCATGGCTTTAAAACAATTGGTGCATTTGCATTTTTTCATGCAACAAACAGTTTAACTTGCACACCATATCATATGTTGATACCTTTATTAATTATTACCAGAAATTTTGTTTTTGACTTCACACTCTGTTTTAGATAATCATGTTTATTTCATGTACACAGTTATATTTTTCTAACTCAAATCAACAACAGATGACATTCCTTCATTGAATGTAAAAATCAATTGTCGTTTGTCCTCATAGCTGAATATAAATTTGAAATCAGAAGTAAACATATTCGTAGCATTCAATAACTTCATCAAAATTCTTAAAAATAAATGTTGGTTAACTATTTCCTTAATTGGATAATAAAATCCCTTACAAAACAGTTATAATTTGACAGATAGAATTTGCAAGCCTTCATTCTACTACCCATATGGCGCTTTCCAGCACCGATTTCATAACTTCATTAGCTAAGTAAATTAATAGCGGTTTCTTTAGTTATTTAATGGATGTCTAGTGACAGTAGTGAAGATTATCTTTACTGACATATACAATTAATTATCAGGATACATGAATGATTGCAGCCATTTATGGAATAGTAACAATATTGAAACCACCGGACAAAAAGTCATTTTTGAACTTACTTCAAAGAGTGAATGGGAACTGTGAAAATTTTCTATGAGCCAAACAATTTAGAAATTCATATTAGGAGTGTAATGAAATATTTTTCAACGTATTATTACGAACTTAATCAATTAGCTTCACTATTTTTTCCCTTCGAATGTGATAAATGCTTTACACCTCAAACATACCTGCCATTTTCTGTTCAATTAATTTATCCAACAAATGATACACAGCTCATCCATCTATTTATTTCGCGTATGCTTTGGCTTCTTATAAAAAATTATACTCAATTTGCAAAAAAAAAATGCAGAGTTTAGGGAGTTTCGGAACTCATCAGAAGCATAAAAATATCAGTTTTGAAAATCATCTATCTTATAATAAAATGAATACCTAAATAACAAGAGTTGCTGATGCCATTTGCATAGAAAGTATTTCTCATCAATAGCTCCATCAATCATTTAAGGTCATCTGCATTCAAGATTTGAAGAAAAATTTAAGATCATTAAGGCAAATGGCTGTGTTGAAAAAACATTCCGACAAATTAGCAATACTTTTTGCATATATGTTCAGCATTATATACAAATATAAGACATAGTTTATCACTTTAAGTAATTGAGCCAGGAAGTTACGCTGTTGAAATGTCAATCCCCTAAATGTCCAGATCCTCCGATGCTAACCTTAATTCTAGCTGCACAACAATTATTATATTAAATACAAAAAGAAAAATTTATTGTTCGCACTTTGGTAAATCATCAAGTAATGAGGATGAGTCCACGACTGTTGTTTTCTTTAGTGTTTCAACGAAATCCTTGTGCTGACACAACAACAAAATGCATTTCCTGTTCTGTGCTTGCTTAACGATATATTCCAGAACGATGCAACACTGTCGAGCAAATGTACGCCGTTGCGCGATATCATTTTCAATTAGAAGAGAACCAACAACCATGAATAGAGTAGTGAAATCAATATGTGATGAGCATCTGAAACATGTAAGTGTATTATAAGTTAGCGCAACAAATAATGATTTATTTTAGATTATCGTAAAATATGTTATCGACGATGATTTGTGCAGTTTACCTTTCTGATGTTTAACACTGCTTTTATAGAAATGAATCAGAACTACATCACATGCAACTACGTCGTGAATTGATGCAGTCGTAGCCATTTCTCGGAAACAATTATAAAAAATTATAAAAAAAAATTTTCGAGAAATTAGATTATATTTAACAGTTATTTCATCTCCATGCATATGTTCCTAAAATATGTGCAAAAATTATTCGTTGTTATAGCTCACCTCTCTATGAAATATGGTAACTCGATAATAAGTGCTCGCTTCACTTTCCAAAATATATCTGATTTTAACAAAGCGACTGTCTGCTCAACATGATGAGACAGTTCGACTGAAAAAAGCAGAATGTAAAATCATTTAGTAATAGAAAGTTGACAAATGAAATAATGTTTCGGGATGTCATAAACTATTAAATTCCAGAAAATACTCTAAAGTAAACTTAAATCAAAGACGTAAATGACCTGTTAAAGTAAAAACTATGGATAGACTGCTTTCTGATCGCTTATTTTCAATTTCTCTCTAACCAACTCACTTTTAAAACATATGCTAAGCAGTAAGGAACAAGCTCTCATTCCCGGCGATATCGTTGCAATGACAGAAGTCTTTTCACTAGGTAAACTGTGTGGTTTTTCTGACTGTACTTATGATAAAGCTGTCAAGCCAAAAAAACTTTGATTCCTCATTTGGACTATGGCGACGCTTTGATTAAAGACATAACTAAAGGCACTAAAATCAGCGAGACAAAAAAATTCTCCACTTCATGGACTAAAAAGAAAATTACTTTTCGGACTGAAAATGGAGTTGCCTGACTACAGATTCCAAGTTTTAGTTGAATTGGAAAATAGTGAGGCAATCTACTAAACAGTAATCGAAAAAAGAATATTTAAGGTAAAAAAAACAATAAAGCATAAGGATCTGTTCAAATTTCCCAGAAAAGAATGAATAAGAACAATGAATAAGCACTACCCTTCAGTGCTTCCAAAATTATTATTAGTTTGAAAATTCCACTTGTGTTGCAAAGTTTTTTGACGATGTCTTGAGTTTTAGTATATAGATAACTGAGGAGTCGAACGTTAATCATAGTGTTGAGTGATAAAAAGAAAAGTTGAATGTAAATGTAACACTGAGAAAGACGAAAAACAGAGAAAATCGAATAACTTGAATAGCACATTCGTTCAAGCATAAAAACACTTCAGAAGTTTTAGCTCTTAAATTTCAGAATAAAATTATGGTCAATTATTAAATAGCAATAAAAGATTTGCAGCAATTTGCGTCTCAAACGAAAGCGTTTGAAAAAATAGGAAAAGTGCACGCTTTTCATTCCCAAAGTTTCAGGAAGCTGGGGAATATCTAGCTGCAACCAAATCCATCACAGCAAGCTATAACATAAGTTGGATAAGAAAACTGGTGTATATCCAAATGAGTTTCGCGACAGGTTAAGCTCTGAGTTCGGAACACAGAAGCTTATAAGTCATACATACAGTTGGAAAAAATGTGGTTTGTGAGTTGAAAAAAGCTTCAGTGAATACAGACAAACCTCCATGAAAAGACAGCAACAAATGAGCAATTGTCGGCACAATCTTCGTCAGATAATCGTAAGTTTTTAAATGATCTGTACTGCTTACATCGCTGATAATATTATCGGCATTCGATCTAAATATTTCATAAGCTACAATCCGATACAAAATTAATGATATACTTTGGTCTTCACAGATCATAATGGAAAAATCGTTCTTTGTCAAGTTCTATTTTCGCTACTCCATTGAACTGATAGTTTTTTCTGGCAAAAAATTGAAAAATAATACAAAATCCCCACTCTGAATGGTTGAAGTTCATGACATTGCAGACATATGCCATTACTTGTCCCGCAATATTATTACAACCAGTCATTTCGCAAAACACTGCAGCGCAAAGAAGCGCTTCTCCACTATATTTTTCATTTTTCTTCGAACATTGTTCCCATAAAGGTAAAAATTTCTATAAAAGAGATTTTTCCATCATCAAATAAAGCGAGCATTATAAGCATGACTTTGAATCACTGGCTTTTATGACCGCCAATATTATAGCATGCTCCTTGAGATGAAATTAAATTGCAACTTCAAAATTATAATATGTATATATTATGCCAATACACCATTAACCTCGACATATTATGTTGTTGACAGTTGGTGATAGAGTTATATAACACGATTTTTCAGAAGTGTGTCAACAATTTGTCCGATTGCGAAACACACATCTGCGAACAAGGTACTTTTATGGGTCTCACTTCATATGGCTCCCAATTTTAAATCAGAAGTGAATACTGACATAAACTTGAGTAGTAAGTATACCATTTTAACAGTAGCTTCGTCCCACTTTGAAGCCAAAATTTTCCCTGATGAATGTAACAAAGCACTGATTGCTTCAATTAACTTTTCTTTACCATCCCATATTCGGCCGTGTAATGCGTTTGTTAAATTATCATAGAGCATTTCTGAAAGAATATACACTGAATTCTTGTTAAATAATTCACATTCAATTGATCATTTTGTTTCTGAGCTTCCCTACTTTCATTTACTTATAACTTACTTGCTTTAGCTTAAAGAAAGAAAATATGGAAATCACCAATGGCGGAATTATAAGCTCAGGTTTTTTATGCTAGATTTCTTTAATAATTTTACAATAACGAATATTTGATTTCAGAGCGTAAAGCTATTTCACATTCTTTAAACATAACATATGTACAATAAAATAATTTCATAAATTGACTACTCTCTGCACTACTACTATTGATTGTTTCCTTCCAAAACTAAAGTAACAAACAAACCAGCACTGCTAACATCATCCTTGAGAACACCAGATTCGGCAACTGCTGCAAGTACCTTCGCTGCTTGTGCTTTCATTGCAAAAACAGAACTTGTTTTTAGTGCAACTAAAGCCATCTCGATCATTTCCTTACGATATAAACACATAGCAGACGAGGTATCTGTGAGAAATTACATATTCATCATGTCGTTACATGAAAATTAATATTTCTTAAGAGTCCTCAACTGAGTGAAATCAGTTTGGAAACAAGTTTTGTTAAGATTCCATTATTCACTCCAACGAGTCTTTAATTTTTATCTAAAAATCTATGAAGTAAAAATCAAAATACTTTAGCTATGAGTAGCTAAAACAAGGAGAGAAGTTGTAAAACAGTACCCGGAACCAACTCGGACCATAATTCATCCCACATTTCGAGTCTCTTTTTTCCCGCCTCATCATCTTTGGCAACTGAAAACTTATATAAATTTTTATAATTTTCTCCGTAATTTCACCTTTAATTATTTTATATGAGAAATAGACGAATATCTTAAGAAATTGCAAAAAAAAATCAGTGAAAATAAAAAATTCCATCCACGGAGTTCAGAAAACATAATAAAGAGCTAACCAAAAAATCAAATAATAAATATAAAGATTTTAAGATATCGAAGATAGCAAAAGTATAGATATAAAGATCTTAAGACATCAAAGATAACAAAAGACTCACCTTCCTGACATTTATAAAGAAATATAAATGGAACAATATCAGAAAGTGAACCAGAAAGAACTTCCGTATTTCTTGATAAAAATCGTAAAAGATGCAATACAGCTACTTTTTCTCCATCTGAAACATAGCGTGCCAGTAATTTAAGTATCAAATTTTTAGAAAAAACATAAAATTCAAAAAAATAAGTAAATTTTACAACGTCTCCTCGAAAACCACAGCTATTTAAAATTATTCATTGTAATGAAAATATTCCTTAAGAATCTTCCTATTATAAAATGCTAAAATTTCCATGAATCTTAAATACTCATTAAAATATGTAAAGTTCGACAACTGAATAATTTGAAAATGCTCAAAAGTTCAAAACATAAATTTTAAGAATCCTATGTTCCTATCCGTTTATGTATTCGGGGAAAACTTTCAACTTCTTTCATCTTACACTCAATTTACCTTGTTCATTTTGCAATTTCCGTTTTATGTAATCCATAATCCGATTTACTTCCTTTCCCGAGGAAAAAGGCAATAAATATGACAAGCATGACGAAAACTGTTTTTTGATTACCGGGTTACGATCATCTAGGCCATTAAGAAGAACCCGTACCATTTTATCTAAAAGATAAAATAGTAGTAAATGCATTTAAGGGAAAATAAGTTTTTTGATGCAATAGCTTCTTCGTCTAGCTGAGACTCTATAAATGAAACAGTTGGATTATTAATTTAAGACTATTTTATCCAAAAGAAATCAAGAAAAACAATGTTTTTATTTCTCTTGGTGTAACTATTTTAGTAGTGTTAATACAAGAATGAAGTTTATGAGAAGAATCTCAAAATCTAAAGAATGTACCACATGAAGATCGACAAGCCATCATTAGGTCCTGACGCTGAAGGCACAAATCAATGATAAACTGACAAGTTCCAGTACGTGTCGCCACGCCAACACTAGAGCGTAATTGTTCGACCAATTTATCGCCCAAAGAATTAAAAACATCCTTATTTACATATGGCACAACGTAACGAAGGGTACTCATCATTGGAGAACTGTGTGCTACTGACACACGGGCTGAGTCCAGCTTAAATAAATTTTTAAAAAGTTTGTTCGAAATTGATAACTTTATTTAAATCTTTCACAAAATAGATGGCATCCGGGACAGAAGATTGAAAATAAATGTATTAAGTAGAATAGAAGTTAAAATTACAGCAGGCGCAGAAAAATCTTCAAAATTCAACTTAACATTTCAATTCAATATAGGGAAATTCTTGTCAAATGCAAATTACAGCGAAATTTCGAAAAATTTACCACTTCTAGTTCATCCAAACTTGATCTAGCAGCAAGATAATTCAGAACTGTTGACTCCTCTTCACTCAATGAGTCTAGTAAACACGGCACTATTACATTCACATGTTCTTGCAGTGCCGAGCAAGCTTCCTTTGCAATGTCCATGATCATTTTCAGGCTGAAAACTTACAAATTGCTAAGTTACAATCGAAAAATGAAAAATGTTTGTATCAAATAAACAATTTTCAATTAAAGGACTAAAAAACTTGGAGGCTGTCCTGAAAGGCAAACCTCAACATTTTATTGGTTTTGACGCTAGATTTAACTCCTTTTTCAACGATAACAGGAAGTACCATTCCAAGCAATCGAGTAGCTTTGAAACCATTAGCTGAAGAACATTTGCATACAGTAGCTTTAACGAGACTTGACAGAGTGCGTCCTGCTGCTATTCGAACTGATTCCTGCGCAACAACAGAGAAGTTAAACAAGTATACAAAAAAATTTCGTATTCAGTCGCAATTTTTTGGAATGTTTGAGAACGAAATTAGACTTTAACTCTTGATGAACTGAAAGAATAGATAATGATGTTCCAAATATTTTTTGCTGTAAGATACAGTCTATATGAAACTAAGCACCTTTATATCATCTTGGAGTCGATACAATATTTCGAAAAGCTGATCAAAATGTTCCACTATTTCGTTAGTACAATGCGCACTGAGCAGATCTGCTAATGCCAGACAACTGCAAATCTCGTAAATATAAATGAGTATAAAGGTCTTGGGTCTAAATGATCCAAACAAAAATTAACAGCTCATTTGCCCAGTTATAAAACATACATGGCTAAATTAAAAAAGAAAAAAAAAGTAAAAGAAAGATTAGAGGCTTCTAATCGTAATGTAAAAGATAATAAGCATCCACCGACGTAACTCGAAAAATAACGACTAACTAAGCATGGTACTTCTCCATGATGAATGAAAAGATTAGTTTTTCTTTGCTTAAATAATGTAACATATCATACTGTTTCATAGAAATACTGAAAAGAAATTATATTTGATTTATAGCTGTAATTTAAAAAAAGAGAAAAAAAGATGGTGATAAAATTGACCTCGACTCGCGCGTTCGCCACTGAGGATCCGTAAGAGTTAATTTAAGTTCATTGAAAATAGCATTTGCATATTCTTCAACCTCAAATTAAAATGGCTCGTGA
This sequence comes from Cercopithifilaria johnstoni, assembly GCA_916381525.1. Taxonomy (NCBI): domain Eukaryota; kingdom Metazoa; phylum Nematoda; class Chromadorea; order Rhabditida; family Onchocercidae; genus Cercopithifilaria; species Cercopithifilaria johnstoni. The sequence goes on along the minus strand of CAKAEH010001714.1, from coordinate 16,473 downwards.
AATGTCGATATATTACACGTTAAATTTATTAAAACCAACATTTGTTACAAGTAAATTTCGACTCTGAAATCACTATTATGGATAAAAGTAACTGCTTGCTAACGTCAGATCTGTCTTCGTTACATTGAAGCCTGCATCACTTCCAAAAAAATTATAAATTCGGATTATAATCTTATATTATGTATCAAGAAATTATGCTTAGCATTCCAAAATAAATGAAATAATAATCGAAACAGTCGATGAATTAATTTTTAAAGTCATGATGAAGCAAAAATAAATTGCTTCCATCGATTCCGAATATACTGTTTTTGTTAGAAACTGAAACTCACCACACTTTTCTTGGAAACAGTGATTGCTTGCCAAATTGAACGCATCGCGCCTTGAACTTTCAAATCGGGATCATATCGGTATCTGTAAAGTTTAGGCACCAACTGCGCCAAATATGGTTCCATTACACTTTCTGCCTGTTGCATTATAATACTGAAACCGAAAGCTGCACCCTAAAAATAATAACATTTTAAAAACCTTTAACATTTTGCGGAAGACCTACGAAAATAAATTGAGACAGAACTTACTTTTTTGGAATTCCACAAAACATTGTGATTTGCAAGCTGCATAAATTTGTATACGAGATCCGGCTGATTCAGATCCGTGGCCAAATTGCAGAGTTCTTTATAGGTTGTTAAATTCTCCCTAAAAGAAATGTAATTCCATCTCACGAGAATTGAAAGAGGATGAAAACTACACGAAAAGATATTGGAAAATAAAAGCATGAGCAGTTACAGAGTAGCCATATACAAAATTTAAGCAAAGGACAAAATAAAATCAAGTATTCAAGTAGACCCCATCGGTGCAGTGCCCAATTCACCCTTCGCGAACAAAACAGTATCCGGTACGACTGGAGAGACTCGTTTTCGGCCAACTGACAATGTATTAATCAATTCTTCAACCATTATTTTCTTCTGCTGTTCAGAGCCTAATTCAAAGATAACACCAAGGCCCTCGCTTGCAACTTCCTGCGAGAATTCTGCAATTCATTATCGAAACAAAGCATTACTTATGAGTTCAAATTCGAAGATTCCACAAGCGTATTATTTTCCAAATCAATTTCAATTTGGTCAAAGAATTCAAACATTTCAAACAAGAGCAATTTATAAGAAATATATTTATTACAAAATTTGTTATTTTGGACACTTCTCATCTATCCTGATAGAATTTGAAATACTTTTTTCATTAAAGATTGCTAATAGGCCGTAAAAGAAGGTTCAAAAAAAGCAAACATATGGACCGTTTGTTTCGGTTAAACCATTAATAAAAGCATGTTGAATTGAGCTTAAACCGCTCATTATGCAACTAAGCTTCATGACAACGCATCGTTTCACCAAAGTAAACAACCAAATGAGTGCAGCTTGCCGTAAATGGCGATTTATATGATGTAATTTGGTATATAGAATTTGCAGTAAATTCGCTACTTTCTTTTCGATAATGTCTCGTTCAGCGGCTGATAAGTTCCTTTCCTGAGAAATATGTCTATAAAACTTAATCTATCTCAAAACAAATAATAAACTGCTGAAACTTTTTGAACTTTTGATAATGCATCTTTTTACTCATCATTTAGTAATCACTTTTTTACACTTTCGAAGAATTGTCAAATTTACCAGAAAATGTTCCTCTGTCTCAGTGAAAATATTTCTGCGTGATGGAGAACTTTCACCGCAAGCAGCGTCGAAAAGCGCATTGCCAACTGTAAACTGCAGTTCTGGTTGGGTAGTTATCTGAAGAAAATATATAGTGCTAGCTGAATTTTTAGCCTATATTTATCCAGCAGATAACGCCACTAATCACATAAAATTCTAAATTAAACTCTTAGTACCACATATCATAACTAAGAGTACGGTGAAGTTTTTAAAATATTAGAAGATAAAATGTTATAATGTAACAATATTTTCTTGAAATTTTAATATAACATACTAGTGCTAACAATTCATTAGACTGATAATAGTAAATATTTCATATGTAATTGTTTCGCTTAAAGATTAGATCCAGTCAGTACAATCTAAGCACATGCATTTTTTGAATGCATTACATATCATAAAAATTAAAAGTTCTAAAAAATACTTAGAAAGTTAATTTTAAAAAAATCAAGCTTCCATCCGGTAAATCATCTATTTCATACATGGCAACCATAATTAAAAGCGACTAATTTGGAAACTTACTTCACCACATGCAAATAACTGAACCAAGATTTTTTCATATAAAACAGTTGGCAAGTTATGCAATGAAAGAAAACCAAGACACTGCGCAGCTGACTCTTTCATTTTTGATGTTAAAGTATCCTTTCGAGATGCTGCTATCTTCCCTAACAATTCACAGAGCGAATAAAACTGATTATCCGAAACTGATAACACTAACTTCGTCTGAAAAACGAAACTGAACGGAAAATTAAAATACTATAACGATGTTCTTAGAAATAACGGTGATTTTAAGAACTAATATGCAAATATTATGAAGTAGGAATCAAATGATACTTCTTCACCAGTGATTCTAAAAAAATGAATCCATAAATTCGAAAAAAGTTCTGGAAACAATTAAACAAAGGAAACAGCTTCCAGCTAAAATCAAAATTAACTAGCATCTTGCGCATGATTACCTTTTCTACTTCATTGAGACTAAAGACGACTCTTCTCAACAATTCCGCCAGTGAACCACAAGCTGCTTCAAAATGCTGCTGTGCAGACAATGTTTCGATCACATTCACTAAATGAACTTTAATTCTATTGATTTCTCCAGCAGTGATGTCTACCAATGGTTGAGTTGCTAAATATGAACAAAGCCATAAGATAACCGGTAACTCCTGAAAATTGATTTTTCCTACAATTTTTAACCCTGACAGTGAAAATGATAAATCTAAGTGAAGATCTGATCATATGTGAATTACGATTGAAAAATAGATATTTGAACAAAATTTTAAATTTCACTATTCATTTAATCGAACTATATGCCAGTATTTCGGCACTGTTCCTCTTGCTTTTTACTTTTTCTACCGATGGCCAACAAAGAAATGATCCTGAATATACTCTTAATAAAAAAAATTAAATTTCTTGCACCATAATAGCATATCTTTTATCCAATGTCTATTACCGCCAATAATGAGGAACTTACATCATGACTGTCCAGTTGTTTCAAACTCCGTTCTAAACATTTCTTTTTTTCTACATCACTCAGAATCAGACTGTAAAGTTGAGAAAGTTTTGCACAAACAGTTATCCGGGAACTCGAATTCAGATAACGTTCCAACGATGAAACAATCTAGAATACTTTTTGTAGGTTTCAGAAATAATGAGAGAATAAACTATGAACTTTATTGGCTGTGTTAGACAAATGAACTTCTTCGGTAATGAAATGAAAAATTACACGATTCAAAAAAAAGGCGTCCTACGAAGATTTTCGAAAATCTCTCAAAAATGAAAGAACATGTGAAAAGAAGTTATTTTTCCCTGTCAATATATGATATTAGAAAATTAATTTGACCTATTATCGCACATTAAAAAGAAATTTCGGTTAGTATTATGTTGCTCACCAAACGATGGCACAAAAATTCAAAAAAGAAAGCCTGCAATTTGAATAATCGAAGTTAAAACAAATAAAGGTAAGCAATGGTCATTCATAGAGTTATTAAAGAGCGCTGAAAACATGAATATCAAAAAAGAAAAATAACGTACCGTCGTATAGTGATTATGACCTAAATCTCCTCTTCTACTGTGCAAGAACAAACAAGCCACATCGATCAGAAAGTTAGCTGAAATCTGATTTTCCATTAATATTTAAATTTATTCTGCTTAACAACAGTTATTACTGAAAAATAACATAAGCAGTTCAACAGTCTGTTAGAGGAAAACACTACTGATAAAATGAACACTACCCCAAGTTAGAAGCAAAGCGAAATGTAATATTACCGTTTTTTTAGTAGGGTGGAAATAAAAACAACCAGATAAATCACACCAATAATGAGATATTATTAATATTACATTTACAATTTCTTTTGCTTTGCTTTCTAACCTAGCTCAAAAAAAAAAGTAATATTGCTGAAAAATAAAATAAACAGTCTAATAGTCTGTCAATCAGTAACACGTATGGTAGGATTTTTCACTCAGTTTTTCAATGAAAACACTTCCTTTCACAAGTTTCATGAAATATCTAACCAACTTGAAAATACCTGGCCGTGCTTCAATTGTTTTCAAAACTATTTCTAAGAACAGATGTAAAATTTCGGGATGCTCTTCACTGATCGAATATAGATAGTTATAGATTACAGGATAATCTGATGTTTTTGAAAAAATATCCACTTCTATTAGCGAGATCGGCTGTAGCGAACAAGCAACTTGCAAACTGGCATACAAATAAACTGCTGACTGAAAATCTAAACGTTGTGCAGTGACAAGAAAATCCTAATAATTGAGCTTAATTTTGAATCAAAAATAGTTCAAAAATGAAAAATTCTAAATTGGATTAGCACTAAATTAATATCATAATTTTCGTGAAGCACAAATATTGATTAGAACTTTTTTGATAAATAGCCTTGCTCTCTTTGCTGCAGACAAAAAATTAAAAACATTTTTTGGTGCCTTGGAATATACACTACAATTTAATGAAATATAAAATGTAATTTTATACTCTAAGCCATTTCACTTTCCTGACAGCCAACATAATATTGAACGATAGCTATGAGCATTTTTCTGAATTACACTTCAACTTACAGTGTGAAACACTTCGTCAGCAAAGGCTTCTTTCTTCTTCTTTGCTTCAGCAGTTGAAAAGTCCATAGCTCCAGTAGCATCTTGTAAATTCAATTTTCGGTGAATAAATTCAACTAAATCCTAAAAAGAAAGATTTGCACTTCCTGCTTTAAATCAAGAAGAAAGCAAAATGAATTTACTTCAAATCTAGGTATCGTCGTGGGATTTGTAACTGATAAATCCAGTAGACGCAGAGCTTCGCGCTTCATTTCATCTCTCCTGAATAAGTTATTACTTAAATTAAAAAATGGGGCCCAAATTACTCCTTTTTAGAGCATAACATAAATTATATTAATGTAATTTTGAAAGTAGCAGTACGGCATAATGATATGAAATACAGTGATATGCTTACGGATCTCCACAAGTTCGACAAAGCATCCAGCGAAATTCCAATGACGGTGTTTTCACCAATGTTTCAACAAACTTTAGAGCAGCAAGACGACATTTAGGTGATTCCTAAAAATATACTTCATCGCCTACACACTTCATCGCCAAATATTTTAAGCAACAGAATTGATACACTGTTATCTTAGCTATCATGAATAAAAACTATTAACATCATCACGATGCGCATAATGAATGAGAATAATCGCATATTATTTTTGAGAATTATCACTGGTTCTATGCAAAGAAAAAAAAACTGTTCGATAATCAAATATTTGCTTGAAAAAGTTACTGTTTTGCTTATATAATTTCTATTTAAGTTATTTCTATGCTCCTCGTCGAAATAATTAAATATAGTAGTGGATCTAGCAAAAATGTCGTAGGGACAGTCTGCTTTTATTTTAAAAGTTACACAGCTATATGTGATTTTAAAAATCCTACAGCACCTTAATAATAACTGTAATGCAACTCTAAACTATTAAAATATATAACAAAGCTTTTATCTCAATAGTGACTTTTACAACATATACGCTATGAACCAAATTCACTCCTTTTATATAAACCCTAAACAAGTGTGGCTATTGTACCCACGGAGCTAGAAAACAATAGAGGAAGAAAATAATTTTATAACATATAGAGACTTATCTTTTCTCTACAAAACAAAAATCATATAAAATTAAGTAAAAAACTTACGTGAACAATGTATGAAGAAATGAGGGCTTCTAGAACACCGCTTAAAGCAACATCATTTATTGCGCAGAAAGCGGGTAACCAGCTCACTAAACAATCTGCTATTGCAAAAGATACTTCTTCTGGCGCCTAAATATTCAATATTTTTAGAAATGTAAGAATGAAAAAATTTGAAATTTGAAATAATACGAAAAAATGACCGATGGTATGGCATCAAACGTTTCCTGCAACAGAGCCATATCATTTACGACTAGCTGCGGAACTTTGCAACCAATAATACCAAAACATTGATATGCTACGGCAACAACACTCGAAGACTGCAAAATAAAGCAGTTTAATAATGGTCGCTAAAAATGTTTTCAGTGTTAAAAGCAAATTTACGCCGATCTTAACTTACGATTCCCTGCGAAATAAACGTAATCAATCAGTCAGCTTTCCACGATAAGAAAATGTGACATTTTTGTCACACTTTTACATCACTGTGAAATTCCAGTTATCAAATGAAGACCTAAGCAAGAAAATCTTCAACTGTGGTATGGAATCGAAACGAGAATTAGTTTAAAAATAGTCGAAAAAATTTTAAATTAACAGACCTCATGCTGGTCAATCAGTTTCCTTATCGAAGAAAATATTACTGGACCAAATGTCGGTAAAGCGTTTGCAGGAAAATTTTTCACAATAAGCAATAAAAACTCGATGCTTGCCTGTTGCAGTCTGAGAGGTTTATTTTCAACAAAATCTTCCTTGCTGAACAAACCATCAAATGCTACCTAAAAGATATACGAATAAACTAAAATATAAATTCCGCAAAGTCAATACAAAAAAAAGCAAACGGATTGTCAGAAAGAATTTGAGAAAGAAAATTTCAAGTTTTTACGCCAATCCAAATCTTTGAAGTTCAACAGTTCAGAAGAAAATGACCTTTCCAAGGAAACTTGATAAAAATAAATATATTTTACCTTAATATTGCAAGGAAAAGTTTGAACCGCAACAGGCGATCTCATTAGTAGAGGCATTAACTTCAGCTTAATAGGAATCGTAGCCGGCAAAACTCTATCGCTTTCATCCAATTTCTTAAAAAAGCTTACTAATATATTGTTAAATACCATTTAATTTATGATTTCCCTGCTTTTACTAAATAATTTTACAATAGCTTTTTTTACAAAAAAAATATTAATAACTGGCGATGGTTAACATGATAAAAGCTACCTGAAGAGATGAACCGAGATATAAATTGAATAAGCTGTTCACTGTATCTTTATTTCTCAGAATTTTTTCCAAATCAATCCTTTTGATAGCAACATCACCGGCTACTTCAACTTCATTAGGACCAAGTGCAATGGCTCCAATCAACAATGGTAAGATCTCGGCTTCAGTAAAAATTTTTGATGACAATATATTTATTACAGCTAGCTTTAACTGAAAAATAAATGCAATATGCTAACACATGAAGGATTGCTAAGAACTATTTTTCTGCTGTTCAGTCAACGCTCGAAGTACAAAGTACCAACAGTTACAATCTACCTACTTTCAAAATTCTATCCCAATGATCAACAAAAAAATTCGAGTCTGAAAAACATGGCAACTAAAGATTCTTGATGAATTAAAAATGTGAACAGGAACTTACCGCAGTAATGCTAACTTTGCCATCACTTAAAACATCTTTAGCAATTCGGAGAAATCTACTTTTTGACATGCATGGATGATCACAAAAGTTACCCGACAATATCGTCATATTTCTCTTTTCGCTACTGGAAAACAAATCTTCAATCGATTGAGTAATTTGGTGCAAAAAAATTTAAAAGACGATGAATCACAAAGGCATAGTTGGGATTCTTATAGCTACGATTCACAAATGACATGCTATCAGCATAGGTTTCAACTCAAAAAAAAATCAAAACAAAAATGAAAACATACTAACTAGTAACTAACCCTGAATTTGGAAAATATAACACGTCCGAAAAAAATTTCAATATTTCCGACCTCAGTATTTTATTTTGCAAAGGCTCTAGTGACGGCCACGCTTGCTGATTTACATCAGCAATAGATATCCAAGCACGTCTAGTTAAAACAATAAGCCTATAATCTTTTTTGATTAAATGTCGATTAGAACATGTACTGTTTCTGAAAATCCTACGGAATTTTGGAACTGAATACTTTCAGCTTAAGAGATTGATATACAACTTGTACAGCTCATTGTGGAGTGCAAGTGATAAGAGTTAGCATAAATGTATAATAAAGCATATTTTGAAAAAATTGGAACAGATAGTCTCAATTGATATAATGGTTTGGAGACTAGAATCTTGAATCTTTTTCCGGAAAATTGTATGTGAATGCAATTACTTCCCTGATGATAAAGAAAGTAAAACTCACTGGTCGAATATCTTTCTCTCATTTACGTATTTCAGTAAACCATTTAGAAGGTTTGGAAGAAGAGTAATGTGTTCTTTAATATCCACACGATCCAATGCTATTTTAAGATAAACGATTGCAAAATTCTGCAAATTATTAAAATTACTTTTCGTTTGAAAACTGGTACGTAAGACAAAGTTTTTCGTTCAAGTCTGGAGGATACTGATATCATAAACTGAAGCAGCACAACTGGAGAGGACTGAAACGGAGAAGGAGAAGGTAAGGAATATGATACGAAGAGAGGGAGAGGGAGAAGGTAAGGAAATAATGAAAAGAAAAGGACCACTTCGTCATAAAACTTCATTGTGCTATGTTTTTCACCACTCGTTCGTGATAAACTGTTTTCTGAAATATCTGATATGTTTTAGCTCTACTATGAAGGGAACTGTAATCCATACCGTTCCTAAAATATTTCCTTGTGGAGACAATAAATAATGTATGATATCTTTCAGCGGTAATGTTATCATTAGATTGCTCTTGATTCGACGATTTAAATGTGTCAAAATTTCCATTCCCTTAAAAAAGAACATTTTTTTTCGATATAAATTGATGAATCCGAAGAATATCAAAAAAAATGATACCTTTTAAAACCAAAATACGAAATACGTTATTACAATTCCCGTCTGATTATAGGCTCTGGTCAAATGTCTAAAAATTTACTAAACAATTACTTTATTTCGGACTTCAACTTCGCCTGCAGAAGTGCATTGTATAATATCAAGTAAGTGTTTCCGAGTGAATGCTTCCAATTTCGAATCATCGTTGATTAAAGCCAAATGAAGGAAAAGACGTTCTACTAAAACCAAAGTTACTTAATAAAGATGTGAAATCCAATAGAAAAGTGTAGAGATGATCCAGAAGGTCATAACTATCAAATAATGCTGATTAATTTACTTCCTACCAAAATGTTTCTGTTCTGATTCTTAACCTACTGTTATGATTGATTTCCTTAACTCAATATCTTACGGATAAGGTGCAATCATAATTGACAAATGACGAAAAGAAAGATCCCACATCATTTTTCAAACAATATCACCGATGACGTTGTTCGGTTACGCTACAAGTACGCTTGAAATAATTAAAAAACGTAAGATTAGATGTTCTCTGTTCATTGCGCAGCTCATCCTGCTTCCGTACAAAATATGATAAATTTAACTAACGTTCAAAGCAAATTTCGGAATTCGTCCCAGTAATAACCATATTTATGATACCTAAAATAAGTTTCCATAATATTACCAGTTAAATATTCAAAATTTCAACAATCCAGTCTGTAGACATGAAGCCCTCTTTCTAAAATACTTACTTTCAATTTAATTAAGTTCCATACTGTTTTTCAGTTTATTTGTTAGTGTTTGTTAGTGTCACAATATTTCATTCCAACGCAAAATAAGAAACAAAAATAAAAGAAATGATTGTAGCGCTCTTTCGCTCTATTCCATTTCAAATCCATCATTGAATCATTCACTATTCTTCTTAATCCTTTCAAATGAACTCAATTATACAACTTTACCCACATATCAACTCACGTTATCCACTAAGAGAATATTTGTATCCACTCTTTCACTGCGACCTTACGACCAGATCGTTGTGTAAAGAGCTATCCCAATCAACTTTTGTGAACATTTCCTAAAATGCTTAAATCCAGAAGATAACATGTTTCCGGTTTTCCGAATGTTGGTCTTTTTTCTTTTCTGTGGGAACTATTTAAAGTATCCGTACAGCCATTCTTTATCTTACTTATTAGCAGTGTTATTCCAAAAAATTTTATCCCTTAATCGATTTATGGGTATGATGATTTTGAATATCTAATACTCATTATAGTAAATGCAATATCCCAACATGGACTTTACATGAGCCGATGGCCAGTGATGATTTGCCATTGTACATAAATTAGACTGACCATTATTATCACCCAATGCTTAACACTTAGAAGATATTGAACACACCACATTTCAATGAAAGAAAGGGATTCTATCCATAAGTACAATCAACGAATCAAGAGGGGATCCTGTCTCAAGATCCAATATGCAGTCACATCGGAAGCACATCACTACTTAATCGTTCGTCATAATGATACTCTTTGATTCCCGACGGGAAGTCTAGTCTCTGCACTTTTGTCATTCCGTCCACGGATTCAAAAGCTTTTACGAATAAAAAAAAGGTGTGCGAATAATGTATTTGCATTATCCAACACTGAACTGAAATATGTCCTCTTTCATTTTAGAGTGAGATTGAGAGAGGAACGAAGCGGTGGAATGCGCTATGAGTGGGGTGGAATCAGACTCTTCAATTCAAAAATTACCCTACTTTGGTTAAAATCTGGCTTAAAACTTTCCAGGAATGAGCTTAACAGATTTTCAAAACTAGTCAAGGGAAAAAAATTTCCCGAACCGTTACTGGATTTCTTTACTTTAGTCAAATGAGCAAAATGTGCACACTGTTTCAGAAATGCTAAGAAGTGATACCATATATGTAATTATGGTATCACTTCCTAGCATTTCTGAAACACTTCTTACTATTACATAACTCAGACCCCAACGAAATTCGGAAACGAAAGATGTAAAGTAAAAAAATAATCAGTTGACAAGAGAATTCTATGCAACCTTTTGAAAAAACGTAGTTTTTTCAAATGAATCGAAAAACGGTTTACTTTAAAATGGTCCCCAACAACGCGCACATCATCCATACTGCCTGTTGCAATAAAAGGTTCCAGAGATTTTAATATTTTGACATATTCTTCCGAATACAAATACAAAATAATACAAGTGAAATCTCCAATTTCTTAAATCAGTTTTCCCTAGGCAAGAATTCACGAGGAAACACTTCAAGTACAATAATACCATTCGGTTTTGTACATACATAGAGATGATTTCATACAACGAATTTCATACAGACGGTTTCGAGTATAATGATAATACATTAAACAAAAATGATGAGTTAAAAAACACATGCTGTTAGAGTAGAAAAGTAGAAAATCTATAAAGCAATTACTGAATAGAAAATCTATAAAGCAATTAGTGTACACCATAATTAAGGTAAAATTTTGGAAGGGAATGGAAAAGGAAGTATTTCGAGAAAATTTATAAAATTTCTGAAATTCTGAAGACTGAAAATAGTAACAGCACCAATTTAGTTAGATGAAGAGAGGAGGTCCCTGATGAAAAGTTAAATGAGAAAGAATTCAAAACTTAAGTTAGGAATAAAATAAAGAATATGAAGGATTAATTTTAACGAGGTCAGAGAATCTGATCTTCCTGCATAAGAATCAAAAATCTGAGATCGAATCTTCATTCCAATTCAATTATGATACGTTCATCGACTTTTTCTGAAAAATTTCCTATACAGTATACTATTTGAATCCATTTTTTTCCATGAAAATAGTGTTCAAAAGAATGTCATTCGTACAAGATGAACAATAAAATGCTTTCAAATTTTTGGAAGAAAATACAGTCAGATTTCCTGAGCTATCAAACATAGGCATTTGGTAATAGGTTATTACAACAGCATCCAAACTATTCTTTCAAACTTACTGGCTGGTTATACTTCTTATGATTTAAACTTCAGTTGTAATACACTATATATTTCCAGCACATATGTATGGTCATGTTTCGATTGCTGGAAAGTCATTGCCCTTATCAGAGAGAAATATTAGAATTAATGTTAAATTATGACAACGGATTTCCGCAAACCTGATCCATTCAGCCACTCGAGAGGAATGTCTATCGAAACCGGTGCTCGTGAAATGTCATAAGTGACATTCTCTTGAGCATTGTAGGGCAAATTTACATCATGAACTGAAATCCGCAGGTATTATTATAATAAATACAAATGATCTCCGTAAGTCAACCTCAACTGTCTCAGTGTGATTCTAAGAGTGCATCACTATCTGTAGTCATCGAATGAAGAGTTTTTGGAAGAAAACATCCAAGAGAATATAATTAATGCAGAAACATAGAAAAACCAAAAACCTGGTTGCATTTTTGCCACAACATTCACAGCCTCGCGATACTTTTCACTGAGATTATCCAAATTTTCCACTTCTTTTGAAAAATCTACTTCATTCCAAAATTCATGCAACGGATTATATTCTACTGTATTTTCATTACTGTTCAATTCCATGCAAATACGTGTTGTCAGATTCGTGTAATCAGCTCGTGTAATTTTCCTCATTGCCAAATTGAAAATATAATCATCCACATCATCAACAGCTTCCGATGAATTTTTTGTATCTTTCTTAGTTTCTTTCTCAATTTTTTGAAGCTTTTCGTCTGATTTTGCAACTGTTTCACTCAACGATCTAGTATTTTGCAAGTTTTTCACTGGCATATGTACTCCTAATATCGTTTCAGTAGAACCTATATTTTCTTCGTCGATTTCAAGTCCGGATTCATCAGCTGCATTTAATTTCTGATTCCGACCACAGTTAGCTGTGTCCTGCAGAATTTCAACATCAAAAACATTTCTGAGTGCATGATCGTTAGCCAGCCCAATTCTGAAAAAGCTACATTCCATCCGGAATCAAGCTCAGTAATCGATTCTTCCAAAACTTTCTATCATATAGAATCGATTCTTCCAAAACTTCCTATCATATAGAATAGAACATGAATTTCTTTATTTACATGTCTTTTTAAAGTAAAAAACTTGTGGATAAAGAGAGCAAAATTTTCACAAAACCTGCTCCAAACGGTTGATGAAGCCAGTCCATTTAATTCATTTTCAGCAATACTTTCATCATTTTCAGTTCTTATCAATATGTCAGTGAAGCCCATTAAACTGAGCCGCTCGAGTTCTTCAGTTTGTTTTTGTGACAACTGTATTGACAATCCAATAATTTGAGAAAATGAAAGTTGAGAAAGAAAACTGCGTATTTCATTAGGGCTGCTATGGTCCGAATATTCAACACAATGCATCCTTTCGTCACTGGAAGTTCAATTTACAAAATACGCGACTCAGCATATGGCAAATACATTTTCAATTTTCAAATCTCCGAAAACATTTCTGAACTTCTTTTTCGACCTTTTTCAAAAAATGTCTCGCTAACATGTAAAATGATCCTAGTAACACTATTTTGCTGAATTTTCCCTTTTTCAGAACTAAATATAAATATATATTAGATATAAATATAACAAACAAAACTATTTATTCTTACTTAATGATCTTATTAGGCTTGATATGCTGTAACATGGAGATATCGATGACATGAACATTTGCATCGTAGAGAATTGAACGAACATTTCTGAATTAAACCGTTTTCAAACTCGAATAGAATTTTACATCCAGCTAATTATTTCAGCAATCAATCTCGCACGACTTCATCTTGATTTATGAATTATATTAATGCTAATCATCTATTCTTATATTCAAGATGTGTAAATTATTTATTTATTCATCCCAGCTGTTATCCAGGAGCTTACTATTGTCACATGAATTTGCAATAATTTCACTTACTGCCTTGTACAGGTCCAAATTGATGTTTCTGCCTTCTCTGTTGTGAAATATTCATTTAATCCAAGAATTTCGGCTATTTGGAAGCGAATATAATCAACCCATATCTTGCACTACAAAAGGTATTAGTACGCAAACATCAATGAACATTTCTGTTCCTTGCCTATATTTTTCAGGGTATTTTCAACAAAATTAAAAAAGAAGGCAAGATAAAAAGAACGCAATAATAGTAATAGTACATTATTAATAATAATAATAGTAGACCTACTTTGAACTTGATAGCTACGTCAACAAGTAGTTGCTCTCGGCCAATTTTCGGGACTATAATCGTTACCGGTTTAGAACCATCAAATAATAACTCACGCACAACACTGCATATTTCAGCTGATGAAGCTTCTCGACTGGGAAATTCTTCTCGCGTGCAATTAATGTATGTAGTATCCAAATATATTGTATTAAGACTCATCTAGATGAATTATTTATATATTAGTATAATTAGCTTCCCTTTCGATTAGCTTCTCTTTAGATTAATGGTAATAAAGAAAAAAAAAGTTAATGTAATTATTATTCATTGTTTTTTATATAGAATATTCATTATATAGAATAAGGAATATGATTCTAAACAAATTTTATGTTCCCATACTCATCAATGAGAAAAGAGAACTTGACTGCAATCTTTTTTCCTTTATTACCAATTAATTAATACAATAGACATACTTTGATATCGCAAAACATTCCATATATAAAAGGAGTTTCAAATGCAAACTAACCTCTTGCAAAACTGATATCGCAAATACATTTTGATAAAATCGAACATCAGCTCGAAAATCACCTGTAAAAAGAATCCGACCATTCGATATTCGATCACCTTCAAAGAGAAACATAACAGAACCAGGAACATGATTTGCATCTAACAGCATTACTGAGAAGCCATCCATATAATGCCAAATATTTAGATCCAGAGCATGAATCAAATGACTTTGAATTCCACCACGTTTCGATCTCGGTCGCTGAGTAACGATTGGGAGAACATGAGCGGTTATGGGCGAGCAGTATATAGTACCATTATTCCACTTATTCTGTAACAAAAAAGAAATGCACAGATCCATGTATTATTAAGACCAACAAATGAAAACAGTTTTAGAAATAACTAAAATTTCAAATTGCAATTCGATAACATAAGTGAGTAAAAATGAAAACTGTCAAAATACTACCCAACATTATATGTTTAGATGTTATTATTAATTCATCACAGTGTACCTCAGTGTTAAATTCCCAATAACATTAACTAATGATCAGAGAGAATAGTCAGTGATTACGGAATCCATCAGAATATACAGTTGCATGTAAATTGCAATATGAAATACAGTATCAGTTGCAATCAGAAATCAGAGCTATATGAAAATAAATCGAATTTATTTTTTAGAAATGAGTAAGTTCCTCCCTACTAACCTTTATTGCAAATTTTCGATAAAATCGTTATAGTACTAGAAAGGTCCTGGAACAAAGGAAAGATTTAGTGGAAGACTTACATCAAGAGCACCGTAATGATCCGAATGTGCATGCGTTAGAAAATAATAGTTGACAGCAGCATCCTTCGGGAATTTATCAATCGCGATAAATCCATTGATCACCACTCCTGGCTGTGGCATCTAATACAGCCTGAAAAAAAAGAGAAATTTTGGAAATTTAAATCTAAATTGTAATTTTCCACTTCATTAGATTTTTAGTACCACGAAATGATACTCTCTCTCACTTATCCTTTCTCAAAACAAATAATCCATCTCGAATTTCTTCCTGCAACTCCCTGACATGACCTCCTCCAAACTCTCTAGCACGACCTTTTACAACATATTTGATTGCCTGTCAACCATTAAATCATGCTAATGTTTGTAATTTTGATAGTTTTCTCTCACACTTTCAGCAATCAAGTCGCTTTCTGCACGCTTTATCGTTCTCTCCTGTTTCCCACGCTTTCATTACCATCTTTTCGTTTTTCATCTTTTCCTTACTTCCTACTCCTCTACTCAAACAAGTGAACTGCGTCACTTACGGGGAAGATCTGTTACGGGTCATCTACCTCTCCTCAAATCAACTTCCGCATTTTGCTCGTTATATAATGATGCAACTGCTCTTTTTCTCTCTGTATTCACTATGTACTGCAATAGTTGATTGAATTATCAGGAGTAAAATGCTTAGATGACAAAAATGCTTGTATAGAACATGGCCAAACCCTAAGTTAGTCTGATATAGCTCGTAGATCTCTAAGTGACCCAACACGTGGCAGGGAATCGAACAGTCCATGTATGAGTATGAGAAATTAGTAAGTCCCCTTAGATTTTCTGTAAGTTATCTTAAAAAAGAATGAGTAATGAAAAACTTCATTCCTTTCAACATTCCCCGTAACCGGGTTTCTTACCGACCAATCAATTCATTCCGTTGCACACAGCCCGCGACATGAATAAATTTCAACTGATTAGGTTGTTATCTCCTGAAGTGTTATAGTGCCTACGGGTATTATGTCTTCCTTATAATGATAAGTCGTAGGTTTCGCTATCGCTTTTCTTTTATGCCATTTGATAAATTCATTCGCTACTATGAAGCAAATCATTTTCACCCTCTATTCTGTTCAAAAAGACGGGCTATATGAGTATGTGTCTGTGTGTGTGTGTGTGTGTGTGTGTGTGTGTGTGTGTGTGTGTGTGTGTGTGTGTGTGTGTGTGTGTGTGTGTGTGTGTGTATGAAA